>JAJOOS010020815.1:0-30373 GCA_029582725.1 Solanum chiquidenum | reverse complement strand
TTTTTTTTTGGTTGATTGTAGACCAATGATGGAGATGTATACGATTGCGTAAACTTTTATAAGCAACCTGCTTTTGATCATCCACTATTTCAAAATCATGATTTTCATTCAAAGGTATGTTTGTAGTATATACAAAATATTCAATTTTAGTATTTTTTATGACAAAAATATGTGTATTTTAATTTGATGCAGATGAAACCTACTTTATCCAAATCAAGAATAGATGCAAAGGCTTCGAGCTTTGAAAGACCTTCAAAGATAGGGTTGAAAGGCGATGGATGTCCAAGTGGAACTGTTCCTATTAAAAGAGTTACAAAAGAGGATCTCATTCGACACCAACATATGCAAGGCATGGACAAAAGTCATCGTAATGGTCATGTAAGTCGAAAGGACAAAGAAATACAAAGAGAGAGCAATGTCTTCTAATCGAGCACTATTTACATGATTATTTTTATGACGTTATGGGGAGTTTTTATTGAATTAATCATACAAATATGTAACATTTTTACATCGTCAATACATAAAAATAATTTATTGTTGATTATAATATCCTCCCCTCCCCCCCTCCTCAATTTTTTTCTAGTTTTGAATCTCTAACATAAGGTGTACTTGTACTTCATGCAGGGAAACAACATAACCAATTCTAAGGCCTCAATTTCCCTAGATGATGTAAATCCTTACCAGGTGTGTATTGACCTCCCCCCCCCTTTTTTTTGGCCAGAATAGATTCGGACCCCTCTAAACTTCACAACATATATTCAGTGCATATCTAAACTTTATGTTCGCATAATTTACCCCAAACATGGCAATTTGATAACCTCGTCATGTTCAATTAGGGTAATTAGATCAAAGTAAAGTTCAGATATGCACTGAATAAAAATCGTCAAGTGTCCACTTTGAATCATTTGCATATAAATTGTCTTATTTTGGGAATTTTTTTTATTGATTTTAGTATGCAGAAACACAAATTCCAAGTTCTGATAGAAATATAATACTTGGAGGTGGCATGATTACTACTATACATGCACCAATTAATGTTCAAAAAGATCAGTTTAGTGGAGCTCGTGTGAGGCTTGAAGCTGGATTAAGTGATGCCATTGAAGTTGGCTGGATTGTAAGCTCACTTCAACTTCATATTAAAAAACGCATTTAACTTTTATGCACTGATAATATTTGAAAAAAATACATATATCATTGATGGTTATCTATTGTTACAAGTCATCTTATAAACCTGATAGTGTATAATTTGTATATCATCAATAGTTATACATATATCATTTTATGCACTTACAGTGTTTGAAAAGAATACATATATCATCAACGGTTATATGTTGTTACAAGTCATCTTATAAACCTGATGGTGTATAAATTTGTATATCATCGTCGGTTATACATATATCATTTTATGCACTGATAGTGTTTGAAAAGAATACATATACCATCGACGATTATATGTTGTTAGAAGTCATCTTATAAACTTGATTGTGTAGAAATTTGTATAATATTGAGAAAAACGTTAATTTTGCTGGACCTTCTGTCGAAATTTGATTTCTAAGTTAATATTTGTTATTTATATTATTGTTAAACTTAATGAAGGTGCATCCTACTCTAAATGGTGACAATAAGCCAAGACTTTATGCAAAATTTGAGGTAATTATGAACAAAATTTAATTTCTATGATCAAAGTTTAATGTTTACTAATTATAATTTAAAAAATAATAATTTTGGTTTATGTATTATTATAGGCTGGAAGCGCAGGTTGTTTTAATACATTATGTTCTGGCTTTGTCCTAGTAAACACTGATATACCTTTAGGAATGCCACTTGTACCTTCAAGAATTGGTGGACCTGTGAGTTCACAACTAATGTATCTTGAACAGGTAATTCATATTTATGTGTTCTGCTACGTTTTGAAATTAAAGTGCTTCGACGTTTAGCAAAAAAATCGCTATTTTTTAAAAAAAAATTGATGTTGATAATGCTATTTACGAAATTTTCTCATTATCTTACTACAATTATTTGTTGTCAATAAATGAACGATTTGCACTATTGATTTGTGTGCGAGTTTATGTGTTCTACTACGTTTTGAAATCAAAGTGCTTCTACATTTCAAAATATAGCAAATCTCCTGATTTTTGCAAAATTTGATGTTAGTAATGCTATTTACAAAAAAAAATCATTATCTTACTACATTTATTTGTGTCAAAAAATGTATTTTATGATCGATTTGCACTATTGATTTGTGTGTACGGGTTTATGTGTTATGCTACATTTTGAAATCAAAGTGCTTCAACGTTTCAAATTAAAATATAGCAAAATTTCACTATTTTTTACACAAACTGATGCTAATAACGTTATTCACGGAATTTTCTCATTATCTTACTAGATTTATATGTTGTCAATGTATAAATGTATTTTATGATCAATTTGCACTATTGTTTTATGTGCGAGTTTATATGTTCTGCTACATTTTGAAATAATCAAAATGCTTCTACGTTTCAAAATATAGCAAAATCTCACTATTTTCTGCAAAACTTGACGCTGATAACATTATTTATGAAATTTTCCCATTTATCTTACTGTATTTATTTGTTGTCAATATAAACTATAGGATACAGCAAATGGAAATTGGTGGGTATTGCTAGGAGAGGACTACAAACAAGTGGGATTTTGGCCTAAAAGTATTTTTACAACATTACAAGCTCATGCATTAAGTGCTCAATATGGAGGTATAACATATAGTCCACAAGGATTACCTTTCCCTCCAATGGGTAGTGGACTTTTTCCAAATAAAAATCTACTAGAAAATGCATATTTTAGAAAGTGCACTTTTATGTATGTTGTGGATGATAAAGTTGTAACATACTCTTTAGATCATATTGGCACAAATCAATTTGAGAGTAGCACAAATTTATATAAAGTTCAAGATTTTATAGATCAAGGAGATGTACTTGGTCATTTGATTGTTTATGGAGGACCTGGTGATAAACATTGATGTAATTTCCAGTGTTTAATGTTGACCATATGAATTAAGAATGTTTGTCTCTTCGTTTACCTTTACTTGTCATATTTGTATTTGGCATATATATTAAGAAAATAATGATTGACATGATTATTTTACTATCATACTGTCTCTATTGATTGATGTATAATATTAATGTTAAGGGTAAACAATATAGAAAAATAATTGTCTTTTCTTTGAATATGTTAAAAATGACCATAAGTATAAATGCTTTTTTTTTTTAAAATAGTGGACAAGTAAAAATGAACAGAAGGATTGAATATATTCAAAATATGTTGTATTAATTTCCATACTTGCTTTTTTAAAATCTCCACACTTGAAGTTTCAAGGGAACATTGTAGGATATTTTCTTGACATTAATTGGGTTGTAGTTCTTGTATAGGACGAACCCAAGTGTTAAATAGTGATGTTTAATGGTGTGTAGGGAGTAATCCTCTTGTCGTTGTAGGTATGAGCGTGTCAAAACCCGATGAATAAAGAGAAAATAAACAATTTTTAAAATCGCAACTCACACCATAAAAAAAGGGATAGAGGTCTGAAAAATATCCTAACTTTGGTCGGATTTGTTGTTGCGATACTAAACTTTCATAAGGACCTATTACCTCCCTAGACTATTTAATACCGTATTTTTTACCCCCAGAACTATTTAATAGTGTATTTTAAAGGTATATATGTGCCCACGTGGACACATTACTATTTATAATTTTGCATTATTTTTTATGTCCACATGGGCAAATATATATGTTTAAAATACGGTATTAAATAGTCTAGGGAGGTAATAGGTCCTCATTAAAGTTTAGTATCGCAACAGCAAATCCAACTAAAATTGAGGTATTTTTCAGACCATTATCCCTAAAAAAAAAATCAAGAAAATCTCTACCATCAAGACTTCTCAATTATTGGAAGTTTATTATTTCAATGAATTTAAGTTTCATGGGAACTTTGCAGGAGATTTTCTTGACCTTAATTTTGTGGAATAATTAAAAGTTTATTATATTTCAATGAATTTGTGTGCCCTCTAGAAACCATATCATTTAATAAGTTGATTATGGACAAGGTCCAAGAGGACCCAAAACCAAAGGCCTACGTCATGTTAGAAACAAAAGTCCTCTTGAATTAATTTTTTATACTTAAATGTTTTGAAAATTATGAGAAAAAATATTTAGTTTAATCATTTTGAATTTGAAATCGTAATGATCCGATTAATCCAAATTCAAATAAGTAGTTTAATCATTCCTGTTGTATTTAGGATACCAAAAACTAAAAAGATAATACTTTAACTTGTTTTCATTTTTTTTTTTCTTAATATTAAATTAATTTTTAATAGATATAAATGGACAATTAAAAGTGAACGACAGAAATCGAGGACGGCAAGAACATGAGACCATTGCTGGGTTTGCACTTGCACCACGTGCCTACAAGGATGGGCTTCTGAAAAAACTTTCATTAAAGTCCAACCAACCAATTAATATTAGCACTGTTTAATTATTTTTATTTAAATAAAAGATACTACTCACCAAAGTACTATAATATTGTTTACCAAATTAATGAATGGGCAAATAAATGCCTACACAACCCACCAAATATTTGTCAGCTCTTCATAACCTCTAAGCAACATCTTTATTAACATTGCTAATATCTATCTTCATTAAATGACTATTTTGCCCTTTTAAACCTTGTTTTGGTATTAAATAAAATAAATATAAATTTTCGATGGATGATTTTATCAGAAATATGAGATATTTGATGAAAATAATTGTCGAAAATGTTCTTGAGAAGTTAATATTCAATGAAATTCATCACAAATTTTCGTCCAAATTTTACATTTTTTATTAACATGGTATCAATCAAAGCATATTAATTTTTTATCGATCCCAAAATCGACTGTACCTTGCACAAAGGTAGAGTTCTTTAAGTTTTTCTCATAGTCAAGTCAGTTGACTTTGAATATCAAATGCTTAAGCAAAACAAAACAAAAAAACTTTTCATAAACTATTTGAGAATTGAAAAGTTGGAAATATTATGAGGGTATATATGTCATTTTATACAAGACAATATTAGTTTTTTCTGGTTATTATCTGCACCACAAGTTCTTTAAATTAAAACACATATTAATATAAAAACTTGTCACCATTCAACAAAAGTTCTAAAAAAACTCAAAATTAGATCAACCTATTTATTTCCCTCTCTGTCCATATTTTCCTAATATTTCTTCTTCATATAATCATCATGAAAATTCAATATCCTTCTTTTCAATTTCTGCTAATATTGGTAATTATACTCTTTGTCAGTCAATTATCAAATTGTAGAAAAATTCAAGAAATCACTCCAACAAGCGTAGAGCAAAGATTGAATTCAAAAATTTCATGGCATAACTCTGCGCCATCTCCAAAAAAATCAAGAAATGAAGATATTGACAAGAGCTATAGAGTATCTCATCGAACCGTCCCCGGAGGACCAAATCCTCTTCACAATTAATCATCATGTTCTGGTCAGTTTACGCGCACCTCCAGTATTGATAGCTTTATTCATCAAGATTTAGCATGTAAGAAGGAAATTATTAAACTTTTTTTTGTCTCTATTGGAATTTGAGTGCTGGTCTTTTAAGGTGTTCATCAACTTTATTGATCGTTAGGTCACACTCTTAGGTGCCCTTTTGTGATCAATTGATGTTGATTTCTTCATGTTTCACCAAATTCCCAAGTTCTTTTTGTAGCTAAGTTTGATATTATACATTTTTTTTCATAATCTTTGTATTGTACATGGAAATCAAAGATGTATACTAGGAAAGTCATGATATAGTACTTCAAATTGATTGAATTACATTTTCTTCCCCATCTTCTTTCTTTTTCTTGCTTTTAAAGTTTTTATTTGCATTAAAACGTAAAAACTGACCTAACTCATAAAATTATTGTCATGTGATTAGAAGGTCCCACGTTTGAGCTTTGAAAACAACCTCTTATAAATATGAAGACGATAAAATTGTTTACAATAAATTCTTATACTCTGGTGTCATAGATATTGTACATAGCGAGAACTTAGCACACCGTCCGACAAATAGCAGTAGTTGAAGAACTACATCATTGCTCATTAAATTTCAATATTTAAATTATGCAAACAAAGTATAGTGAGATAAAAGTGTGAAAACATGCCAAAAATTAAACCAGTTTTTGTATAGAGCTACCAACCAATCAATACTTAGATCAGCCACCGACTTAATAAGTGTTTAGTATAAAAAAAAATTAAAAAATGTGAATTATATTTTTTTTAGTACGAAAATTGCAAGTGATGTAAAAAAAGTCAACTCATAGACAATTAAGTAGGTAGACCGTGGACAAATTAAGTAGCAAATTATTGTTTATTAGTCTCTATTCAATGCATAGTGCCTAATTTAATAATGTTAAGTAGTACAAGCCATTTATAATGGTGGGCAAAACCAGCTAGTTTTCTCATGGATATAAAGACTAAAGAGTACTTATAAAGTAATATAATCCACATTATATTAAATTATATATATATATATATAACGAAGAGAAGGGAAAAAACCTCAGAGTAAAAAATCATCAACAAGTATCATGTGATTTAATATTTTGGTATTCTAACATAAACGAATCACATCGATAAATATTTTAACGATCAATAAAATAAGTAAAATCATGAAAATTAAAGTTTAAATTTGAATTTAAAGAAAGAAAAAAAAGATGTATATACGAAATAGTTGAGGGCATATAAATTGATTGAATGCGACCATTATAAAATTGTAAAAAGGTTGTATATATATAATTTGTTTTTCTTAAATATAATTCCTTTGGAAGGTCAAAAAAATTATAATATTAAAATATATTCGGAAGTGACTCTGATTACAGATGACATGATTATTTAGATATGTAATAGTGAAAATTTATAGGTATTAAATATAATAGTTGAGTTGTACACAAATTAATTCGGATATTACTATTATTAAAGAAAAAAAAGAACATTATTTGTGCATGGTTACATGAGTTGTTAATCCTCCTCCCTATAGGCTCTCTATATATAATTCATTTGGGCATAGTAAAAAACAACTCTTTTTGGAAGTATTTGGTGTCGACTTCAATAATATGACAATTAATTAATTGTGATGTGAAGTGATTAGTAGTTTAATATGTATTTTGAAGCAACAATAAGTGACTTCAATGAGTACTTTATTAGTCTTCCATGAGAAACACACAAATTAATAATACAATATGATCATCATGCATGCGTCTACAAAAGGACTTCTTCGACCCTATCAAATTAAACTAATCGGTTATAACAAGTTATTATTCCTATCGAGCCTTAGGGTGTGTGTTCTAGAAAATATTTTTTTTAAAATGTATTTTTTTTTTTCATATTCTGTTAGTCAAAATATTAAAGAAAAACAAGTTTAAGCGAGAAAACAGACATAAGTAATTAAAGAAACCAACTAACCAAATTTCATAAGTTATATTTCAAATTTATTGTCTCATTTCTACATATCCAATGCTTCCCACCCTAGGTCTAGGTGTAGCCCTTGACGACCATCCCATCCCCTCGAACTCTCATTCTAAGTTATAAATGCTCTTAAGAAAAATAAAAAAAAACACTTACTTATCAAATACTAGCAAATAAATAATTATAAAAAACTAAGTTATTTTAAAAAATAAATATATTTTTCGTGAAAAAAACATTTACTTTCTACCAAAGACACACCTTTAGTCATGATATAATTTGGTAAGGAAGAATTGTATCTCATTTTGCTTCCCCACAAGATGTTCAAGCTAAGCAAGAAACTGAAGTTTAAAGTATACTATATTTAATTAAAGTTCCAATATTATTGTTGACTTTATTCACAATACACACTTCTTCAAAGATAGACCTAACACGTAAGCTACTAAAAGTCATGTTTGCTGATTGGATAAAATGGAAGTTGGAGACACCTCTTTAGGTTCGAGAGGTCTCATGTTTGAAAGCTCTCGGGTATGAAGCCATCTTTGTTAGGTAGCGTTTTATATTGTAATATTAGATTCTTTGATGTAAATTCAAATTTAATCGAACTCAAATGTAGATATCGAACACTGAATGAAAAATCAAAGAAAAAGGTTCAAGTTGACGAAAAAAATAGAAGTGGAGATTAGATTTGACTTTTCTCATATCGAGTTCTGTTTAAACAAATCAAATAATTTAATTTTAACACTTAAAAGTTGAATTGAGAATATATATCATGTATAATAACTTTAGTAAGTGATAAACATATGTATGAAAGACATAACTAGCATTTGTTTTAGTATAAATACTAATATGACACAATTGAAAGATGCAAACAAGTTTAATTAATACAAGTAGTATAGATCACACTTTGTGTGATTTCACTTAATATATTGTTGTTGTAAGCAAATTGATTGTCGAAAAAAGATAAATACAATACAATATAAATATAATGAGGAAGTATAAATAAGTAGCACCAGTGGTCTAGTGGTAGAATAGTACCCTGCCACGGTACAGACCCGGGTTCGATTCCCGGCTGGTGCATTTGAGAGCAATGATGATAACTTGCACAAATTAGTGAACGATTGGGTCGTCACACACATCTGATTTATAAGATGAGATAAATGTGTATTTGAGCTCTAATTTTTTTACTCTTTTTTCTATCTTGGTGAAAGTTTATTTTAAGTAAAATTTTGGACAAAAGTATTGAATTCCGGTAAATTGGTAATTTTCACTTCTTTTTTTCACGACAACAATAATAACAATTACACCCCAGTCCCAAAAGGATAGAGTGAGGTGAGGTTTTTTTTATCACAAAATTAAGGATCGATAAAAAATATATTGTGTTATTCTCAAAATGAAAATAACAATGTACATTTGAATCATCTGATTGTCCATTTTTCAGTTTTTATCACAACCTTTTAGATTATGTTGTTCAAAGTTTACAAAAAATGTCAGACAAGTACATGTCAAATCCTCCAAAAATATTATATTTTTATAGAATTCAACACGAATGCAACAATTATTTTTTTTGTTGAATTTGACTATTCAAGGAATATAACTTTTTAAATACATCATAATAACCATTATGCATAAAACAGCTTACTCAAGATCAACGTGAGAGTGAAAGACTTAGAAGATTATCAACTATAGCCTATATATGTCCTCTCAAAGATGAGCAAAAAAGAGAAATGCAACATAAGAGAACATATATATATATACCATAGTACTTACCAAGTTTCAAATTGCATACTTATGACGAGAGACGTCTTTTTTGTGAGCTGCTTGCCCCTTTTTGTAGGAAGAATTTTGCTCGAATAATTCAATCTTCACTAAGATAATTAAATTTTTATTATGAATTTTTATCATCTTTATGATTTACGACTCACCCCTTATGCAATTATTTGAAAAATATTTTTTCCCCTCCGTGGTCGATATTAATGGTACTTTCCTCTCTAATTAGTTTGTGCAATTATTAATGGTTCATTCCCTTTGGATACATACATAACAATATGTTACATGTAGATGTAGTATAACATTCTATAAAATAAAAAAATGTTGTCATTTCTATTATTTTTTTTTGGCAAGAGGCAATGGTTATTCTTGATATGGTTTAATTTCAAAGAGGGAAATTGATAAATTGAATGTGAATCTTCAATGTTTAACTTTGGGATCATCTATTTATAGAAGTTGGTGATTTTTTTGTTTTAATTAATAAAGTTGGTGGATGATGCTTCAAATGGGAATTTCATATTTAAATAACTTGATTTTCACATTATTAATATTATATAGTATTCATTGTACATTCTATCATATATAAAATAATATATAAATTGACGTATAATTTAATACAAACATTCAAAAAATATTGTGAACTAAATATATATTACATTAACTATAGTGATTGGAGTTTTGAGTCTTAGTTCATGAAATTGTGACTTCAAGCATTGTTTTTAATTTTTTTGGAAACCAACATGTATTTGAAAATCATAAAAATGTAAATTAATTTTAATTTGTTTGCAAACTACTATAAACTAACAAGGAAATAAAGCTTAATTAGGTGAATAATAACACTATTTTCAAATAGGAGTAAAGACTTTTCTCATTTGAAATATTAACTAAACATATTTTTTTTTCATCTTTCTTTTCTTATTTAACAAACACACCACACAAAATTAGACCAACTATTTATGACAAATCATAATTTAAAGGTTGTTAGTGATTTGGAAACAAAATCATCTAATCGAATTTTTTCAACAAATCTCAACTTTAAATTATTAGAAATATAGAGTTAGAGAGAATAATTCGCGATTTTTTTTTTTCAACTTTCATATATTTATTGTTGATGAAATGAAATAAAACTTTTTCAATTTAGACTATGTGCAAATGTATATCTAAAATAATTTTAAATTTCCATTAATATCAATATTGATTAACCACACAAATTAAAATATAAAATTTGTATTGAAGATTTTTTATTTTTTTCTAGATTTATATAAAAATAATTTTTTTTTAGTAAATTTAAAGAATATATTTTTGCCACGTGTTTCTCCCCTTGTAATTGCCTAACATAACCTTTCCATATTATAGTCTTTTCACGGGAGCTTATTGACCCTCTCACACTAGACAAATCCGTCAGTTCAAGTGTGCCGTTTCACCTGAAATCGTCAGATTCCGGCGAGATGGCCGTCGTAGATTCGCCGGATTGGCCTCCTCCGGGATGGACAGAGGATGTCAAAGTATCAAACGGACGAAAAATCAAGGTAGAAAATGGACTCCTTGAGCTAAATTTTACTCATCATTTCTTCTACTTTGATGAATCTTTAAAGTACGTAATTAGTCGATTTTGTGGTTAAATATGAACAGGTATATGAAAAAAATTAGGATATTGTTGCTGTTACTGTGTTTTTTGGGGGATATTGTGTTTAAATCCAAATGGGTTTGCTGTAGTTTTTCACGGGGTTATCGGAAATTCGGATATTGTTGTTTGTGTTTTTTTCTCTTCGTTTTGAGAATTGGCTGATATGCTAGGACAGCTATGTAGCTCAATTTCGTTGTCATTTCTTCGAATTCGATATAAAGTTCATTTATTTTTGAGGTAAGGTGAAGGAATTTCGATTTGAAGTAGATAATAAGACAATTCTGTAGTTAAATCCAGATGGGTTTATGGTGATTTTTGATGGGGTTGTTCAAATTTGGGATATCAGCTTTGTAATTGTTTTAGTGTGGGATCAACTTGGCAAACTACTTGCATGTAGAGTCTTGATATTACTCTTTTTTATTGCATGGTTTATCAGTTGTGTAACTTGAGTATTGTTCTGCTCTGCATTGCAAATACAGAGTTTTAAGTCATTTTTCCGCTTTCTAGCTTTTAGTGTTGCAGCTTTAAGTGGGCGAAGTGGGATTCAACTTCTTTTGTTCTTTTGTAAAACTAAGTTTATGAGGTGAGTACAGCAATGGTGTCTCAGAACCTGTGTGGACATGGCTAAAACATGGAAGAAAAGGATTCATATACGCATATCAACTAGTCTGTATTAAGGCCAGAATCATTTTAGTTTGGTTAGGAAGTTACATGTCAGAGTAGAGGTGTAGCAGTAAGTGCAAGGGTTAGAGAACCTCTAGTTGTACAACACCCCTACTTTGCCTTAAAAGTTTCCTCAGTCTTTGAACTCTTTCTCGATGAGTTTCATAAAGAACTTCTCTTTGGAATACTTCATGTAATTGTGTTCCCGTCTTGTCTTGGCTAATGCTGATGTATGCAGTGATGCTGTAACAAAAGAATACAACAACAACATTCCCAGTGAAATCCCACTAGGGGGAGTTGTAACATTAGAATCTGCACTATAAAAAGTTGTCACCTGTGGAACAGAGAATCAACTACTGTTAAATGATGCCATGTAAGAAAGCGCATAATCTTTCTGCTTATATGGCTTGCATCACATATTGTTTTCATTTATCTTTTCAGTACTATACAAATGGGGAGACTGGGAAAAAGTTTTATTCCAAGAAGGAAGTCGCTCGGTACTTGAAGACAGAAGATACTTGTGATGATGTAACTCAAGCAATGAATGTTCAAGGTAAGAGCTGCTCTGAGAAAAATGTTAGTCATATGGATAATCAAGATGAGAGCTTCTCCAAGAACAATGTTAGTCAAATGGATAATCAAGATAAGAGTTGCTCTGAGAACAATGTTAGTCAGGTGAGTTTTGAAGGTAAAGTAACTCTTACGTTCTACTTTTTTGCTATGTGATTCTTATCTTCTAAGGTCTCTCTCGTGTTATTGTCAGACTGTTGGGAGACCAAATAATTCTCATGAATGGTTACCTCCAGGGTGGATAATTGAATTGAAGACTCGTAAGTCTGGTTCACATGCTGGTACACCTTACAAGGTATGAAAATGGAAATATACCGACCTCTGAAATGCTTGTGGCGATGATTTGTTATAATATGCATCTCTTATTTTGACTTTAGTGTGACCTTCGGAAAGATCGGCATTGTGTCAATTCTGGTGTTGTATCAGCATGTCTTTTTCCGAGATTCCATGCTTAAAGTAAACAGATAACCATGTTCACTCAAATTCCATGTAGATGACAAAGACTGTTGCATACAAATGATCATATGCTGGTTTTGGTCCTGCTGGTAGTTTATGTCAAACACAAAATTCCAATAGGATTTGTTAGTTGAGGTAGTGATGAGCATGCAGATTCTAGGGGTTGAGTGGTGCACAATCTAGTTATATAAGGTTTATAATATAGAGAAAAAGTCCAAATTTACCCCTCTACATACAAAATAGAGGGGTAAATTTGGCATTTACTCATTTTTTTCACAATTATTTTCCTTGTCCAAAAAAAAGAAGAGAAAAGTCCAAATTTACCCCTCTACCATAAAAATATATCTTTATTGTACTCTCAGTTATACTTTGGGGCAATTCATGCCTGATACCTTTACCGCTAGCAACATGTCTTGTTTTTTCCCTTGATTTTAGGACACTCCAGCATGGGCTGGGTGGATTCCACATGTCAAAATACTTTTGGAAAATGGTCAAACTTACTCTCTGCTTTTGACTAGGGTTAAAATTACCCTTCCTTGTACTTCAGATTGGAGCTCCTCTGTTAGGGTCAAGGGAAAAAAAAATGAGGATTTTATCCTAAAAAATCACACATGAGGATTTGCTGGCAACGGGGTAAATGGCCATTGGCACCCACACATAAAGGAGGGTAAAATACCCTGTGAGCTTCATAAAAATGCTCTGCCTTTGTCCCAATTATGTGACACCCTTCTTTTAAGTTAATACCACGTATCTATAATTAGAAATAACTCAACTTTAATTTTTTTTTTCTTAACCTTAATGAAATGATTTGTAACTTAACTTTAAAATTTTCCTTTTACCCTCAATGTAATGATTTATAGGCATACAAGTGATTTTTTTTCACAAAAATGTCTAAGGTTTGTTTTGTACCACAAATTTCCAAAATCTACATATCTTTCTTAAACTTTGTGCCAAGTCAAGTGGTGCCACATAAATTGGGACAGAGGGAGTAGTATTTTAAAACATTGTTAATAGCAATATAATGTGTATTAGCAAAATCAAATTTGGTCCTGTATGTGTATCAAAACCTCAGACCAGTTTAATCATCCGGCCAACTCCTGATTCAGTGATCTGCTGCATTTTTATAGGGTTTGATACTTAGGGAAATACTATAGAGAAAACTCAAATTGAAGAAGCTTCATGATTTAACTTCAATTATACAAATTTTGAGTTCTTTTTGTCATAGGAACTTCAACCAAGTATTCCTAAGAAACTTCTTTAGGGGCTTCTGGTAGCTTGGCTGTAGTCCCCTTTTCTGTGTAACAGTTCTTTTGCTGCAACACTAAGCAGCAGTTGTCCTAGTTCGCGACTTCTCTGAAAGAAGCATAGCCTTTAGAGCAGGAGTGATGCTACTTTGCTGATAAAATGCTCCAATCATACCTCATCTTTAGTTTACATTCTTATTTCTTTTGCTGTTCTTTCAGGTTTACATTGATCCATCAACTGGAAGCAAATTTTATTCAAAGCCTGAAGTATCTAAATATCTCAAAACTATGAAGCAGAACAACATCGTGGGAGAAGGACAGATAGTAGGCTCTCTCCTTTTAACTTTCTCACCATGATAAAATCTGTTTATTATTTTCCCTAATTTTTTGGAGAAGTCATACGGAGCCACATATTAAAGGTGGTGCAGTCAAAACAAAAATAAAGAAACGGAAGTACTTTGGATGAGATTTGATCTCTTTATTGGTATCTTGATCTGCGTAATTCTAATAATGAATCCTCTGTTTCTAAGGATCTTTAAGAGAAAAGGGAAGTTGCTTGTATTTATTTTGGCAGTGGATTGTTGGAAATGACAAAAGTACTAGAAAGAGTTGCACCATGCATTTGTAACTAGTTTGAAATGAAAAAAATCTAACTTTGGGCAGCCTGACTCATGTTTTGGACATTCCTTATAGGAAAGAGTACTTGAGTAGGTAAAAGTTTGATGGAGGAGGCAAGTTCCCGAAAAGAATTTGATGGTAGCTTTTGTAGCCTTAGGTTATTACATATTTTCCACATTCCTTGTAGAAGAGAATTTAAAATGCTTTACTTGAGCCGAGGATCAATCCGAAAAAACCTCTCTACCCGGTGCGGGTAAAGTCTGCGTACACACCACCCTCACCAGATCCGACTTGTGAGCCCAGACCTCTTACCTACCCTGGGTATTTTTGTTGTTGTTGTTGGGTTACTACAACATCTTCATGTGTACTTATGTTTTTGTGTCAGCAAGGAGATGGTGAAGTATCTTCTTCAAATCAGAAAAGATCAGAGGATTCCAAAAATATCAGGGGTGGGGGTCAGACTCGCAAATCCAAAAGGCTGAAATCTGACACCGACCATGCCTCGGTAAAGACTATTTTTTCTGTAATGTACTTATGATACTGCTTACAGATTTCCTTCTCTAAAAAAGACACTGCTTACAGATTTGATTGTTAGCTGTGTAGTTCACCATGGGTTACCGATTTCTCTAGTAACATATAGGTGGCAGTTGAAAGCAATTCACTGGGTGTAGCATTTAAGAACTGCAACTTATTCTCGTCTTATTATGTTTTTTCTCAGCCTGGCATTGAGGAGGGGTCATTTTCCAAGCTGAAAGCATCTCAGGATTTTGAAGAAGTTGGGGAACAGAGTTGCACAGCCAAAAGGAAGAAATCTGGCATTACCAGGACTACAAAGACTTCTCCTTCTGTAATATACTTAAGATACCTCTTGAAAAAAATTTGATTCTTTAATTCACTAGGGTTTTGCTGATTCTCTAGTAATATCTAAGTTGCTGTTGAAAGCAATTCAATTGGTGTAGCCTTGAGATGTTTCTCATGTAATAATGTTCTTGTTTCAGCATGGTGCTGGAGAGGACTTCATTTTAAATGAGAAAACATCTCTGGGTTCCAAAGAAAATGGGGCACAAAGTCCCCAATCCAAAAGACAGAAACCTGGCAGTGGCTCTCCGTCTGCAAAGAGTGTTTCTTCTGTAATACCTCAGATGCTTCTGATAGATATGATCTATAGCTGTTCTATTCACTACGGGTTGCTAATTTTTGTAGTAACATTTAGGTTGCAGATGACTGCGATTCAGCAGATGAATTACCCCCTGGCTGGAAAAAAGAAAGTAGACAAAATGATCGTGGAACAAGGAATTACCTGGTATTTCTCTTTTTTCCTCATCCCCTCCCCCTCCCCCCCCCTCCTCTTACTATCTGTCATCTATGTATGTGTGTGTATATACAGGATTTTGCAAACCTACTACATGAATGTAGTACTTAGCACCATACCCACTTTTCATTTTCCCAATATAAAAAGGGAATTGATCTATGGTTCGAGTAATTTTAATTTTGTACATCAATAGGAAAGGGGAAATTAGAAAGGATTTGTTGAAACCATACGAATTTAGAATATGTGCATCTTTTCATAACAAAGCTAATTTTTTTTGAAATATTGTCTACCAAGGTATTTTATTGTTCCATCTTCAACTTCAACAGACTTTTCCCAATTGAAAGAAACCCATCTCATTTACTCATTTCGTCTCCACAAAGACCATCTCACTTGTGCTAAAATGGGTTCATTATCCCTTCCATGATCAATCTTGGATGTGCTAATCGAAAGGCTAGAAACTAATCGAAGCCGCAACAGGAATTCCATTGAAGCAGTAGGGAGCTGGGAAAAGATTGTGGGGAGTGGGGTTGGGGAGAAGAGACTTCAACTTTTTTGGTTAAAATAAATGTCCCTTTTTTAATGAGATAGTATGGACACTTTGGGTAAATTAAAGTGGATATGGTGCTAACCTTTGCACAACCCATATCGTATATACAAGTATAATCTGTTTAAGGGGGATGTTCTGTTTTGCACCTTTATGCAGTATTTTAGCATGCATGAGAAAGGGTGCTATGGAAACAGGGTTAGGGGACTCCTTGTGGGATTGACGTGGAATGCTGTGACAGTAGATATATATTCAAAGTTGAGAATTTTATGTCGACTTGGTCATTGCAGCTCTACACGGATCCAGTACATGGATATAAATTTCACTCCAAAAAGGAAGTTTTCCGCTATCTACAAACTGGAGATTCTAGTAGGTGTGCTAGAAGACCTGCGAAAAGGAAAGTAGCTTCAACTACAAAGGATGATTCTGTAAGTCACATCTTTCTGGATCCCCCCTCCCTCTACCCATCACTGCTGTTATTTGAACTTGTTTTATAGTCCTTTTTCATTTAAGTGCCCATCACTGCTGTTATTTGAACTTGTTTTATAGTCCTTTTTCATTTAAGTGTTCAGCTTGCATACAGAACCTTGTTGGTCATGTTAGTAATGTTGCCTTCAGTGAGATGCACCAGTCTCAACCCTTTAGTAGGAAAACACATTCCATCCTGTAAGAGTAGTGTATTTAATGCCTTCTAAAGCAGGCAGGCTCATTGAAGTTGTGAAATTTTAGTCGCACTTGAAAAATCCAAGTTTAAAGAGAATAATTTCACATCTTATTATGCAAATTGAAAGATGTGTAGACAACGAGGGCATTCGGCTAATCTTATAAACTAGTTAACCTGGCTTGTAAGCACCTTTTGGCTCATTTATGCGTTAGATAGCAGTCAAAGTGTTTATAAGCCTTCCAAAATTAGCCAAAAACTGTAAGTTGCTCATTCCCAACTTATGGCATTTCAATTTGTAAGTACTTTTGGTTTGACTAAAGTTTTATGATTTTATCCTTGATATATTCTCTAATTCACTAAGTACCTTTTACAAACAAAGCTCTAACTTCCTCTCCACTCTATATTTGGCGTTCGCCTTTTCCTTACAAAAATATATTTTAATATATGAAATATATTTGAGGTAGAGGGTCTTTTGAAAACAGCCTCTCTACCTCCTCGAGGTAGGGGTAGTGTCTGCGTACACTCTACCCTCCTCTGACCCCGCTTATGAAACTACAATGGGTTTGTTGTTGATTTTTTGTAAAAATGTTACGGATATTTTTTGTAAAAATGTTACGGATATTTTTTGTAAAAATGTTATGGATATTTTAGTCATTTAACAAAAGACCATCTTATCAACACTTTTTTACCAAACACATTAGCTGTTTATTATCTGTTTCAGCACTTTTATCCAAACACGTTTATTTAAAAAAATTCCTTCAGCACTTAAAAATGCTTTCCAGCACTTAAAGTTTATCAACTACCTACAATCTGCTAATCCAAACAAGCTCAATAACTTCCAAGAAATTTAGCTAGTGACTGTTTGGTGGATGGCAAAGGAATGGCTCAATACCTTATGATTCTAGATCTGAACCATCATCCAAATGCTATTTATTATCTTTTTCCTTGTAAGTCCGTTGAATGAGGAGGAATCTTGTCTGATATTGCATATCAAATATAATCATTCAAGTGTAAAATCGAAGTTGAATGGAAGAAGGGCATCCAAATGTGTCCAAGGTGTTTTTTTTTGGTGAGCAAAAGGCAGAGATAATCGACCATCTGTTTTTACATTGTAAAGTGGTTAGCCAGTTATGGAACCTGTTCACTAGTTTCAGAGGCATAAGATGGACTATGCCAGAAAGGGCAGGTCAGGCTCTAGTAAGCTAGAACAATGAAGGTAGTGGTAGCACAGACAAAAACAGATGGAAAATTGTCCCAGCAGTGATATGGTAGACCATTTGGAACGAGAGCAATTCAAGATGTTTTGAAAGTATAAGTAGTCAAGATGTTTTGAAAGTATCAGTAGTTCTTTGCATAAGATTAAAATGAACTGCAATATCACTTTTTGCTATTGGTTTAGTTCTGAGTATATAGATGATCCTGTAGCAATTGTAGACATTCTATGATCCTTATAAGATGAAATAGGACCTGGGATAGGGCTTCTTTTTTTTGGGTTGCTGAGCCTACTCAGTTGTATTGTATGTAGCTCTGTGATGTAAATTTTTGGGATCCCAGCCTTAGTGCTGAAGATTTATATACAAAATTGTTACCTTTGTAAAAAAAAATAAAAAATCAAAGTTGAATGACTTTTTACCATATTAACATTTCGCAGATATGGGTATATTCTTTCTGTCTAGCTGGTCGATCTTGAAATTCTTCCTCCTTGTTCTTGACTAGCCTTATTTTGGTTTCATGAAGGACTGTAATTGGTCTTAATCCTTTGTAGACATAGTTTTTGAAAAAAATTGTAGTTTATGAGCTTAGTTTGCTTATTATCAAGACTAGTGGACGCTGATTTACCCTGAATGGGAGGGATCTCTGATGTTTATAAATTTATTTCTCTTTGATAGCCCACGACAGATGATGCTAGCTTGAAGAAATTAGGAGGCTTTACGACAGGAAGACAGCTTTTTTCCACTGACGAGTCAAAAGGTGATAATCTGTAGTTGGAAATATTGCTCTGTAGTCCCTATCTGCGAGGATGTGCATCATTTATTCAGCGTCTGGTCATTTGGTCTAGTCATTTCAATTCCCTTCATTTATTTTTCTTTATCAATATGTTTACCTGCTCTCTCTCTAGATGTTGGTAATTGTTTCTCAATTGTTAAACTGGGATTACTGATGTAGGGGGAAAAAGTTTTGGTACTTGCTCACCTGCACAGCAAGTTGAGAGTTCGAAGAAACAGCCCGACTGCAGTGTGTCTGATCCTAATGCCATCATCACATCCATTTTAGCTGAGATAAATGAGAATCATTCCTTTGAAAATGTAGTTGAAGATGCTAAAATCGAAACTGTAAGTATTGGTGTTAAACAGCCATCAACTGTTTCCACTGAGTCGGATCTCCTCTCGGAGAAGCAACTACTAGAAAATGAGCAGGAAAAGCATAGTTCTAAAGCAACACATCAGTCAAAAAAATCCAGAAAAACAGAGTCACTTAACCTTGGTCGTCGGGTCTCCAAAAGACTTGCAGGTCAAAATACAGAAGCGGCGGCTGATTTGGATCTTGGTGAACGTGCTCTTCCAGCTGTAGTTGATAAATCTGCCTCTCTGAGCCTCTCCGTGAATGCCTGCAGCCAGGAATTGCTCCAGGACTCCGATCCTACACCAGAAACTGGCAACTCTGATCAGGCTTCTTTGAATGGAGACCCTTCATTGGATGATTTACCCCCAGGCTGGAAAAAAGAAATCAAAATTACTAAAAAAGCTAATGGGATAAGAAAAGACCCGGTACACTCTCTCTCTTCTTGCATGCACGTCATCCTATTCCAGCAGTCTATTTCGCATCATTATGCCGTGGCAGGTTATACATGAGAAAGGCTGTGTTATGTAAGCAGCAGTAGGAGCTGCTTATGTGAAGAATGCTGCATAAGTAGATTTACATTCAAAGATTTTAGTGCGGATCTTAAATTGACTGGGTTATTGCAGTTATACATTGATCCAGTGGATGGCTATGTATTTCGCTCCAAGAAGGATGTTTTCCGCTATCTACAAACTGGAGACATCAGTAGTTGTGCTATAAGACCTGTCAAAAGGGATCTAGATGCTACAATGAAGGAGAGTTCTGTAAGTCATCACATTCCTGATTCCCCCACCACAAAACACACACACACACCCCTCTGTTATTTCTATTTGTTGGATAACTTCTTTTTTCTATGTTACTGCACCTTCTGTTTTCAGTTTGAACAATGAACGTTGTCAATGATCTTTTCTTGTAAGTTCTTTTAAATGAGAAAAATAATCATTGTAAATTCTAGTTATAATGATATAGAAGGTTAAAAAGGAACGGCTCGATACCTCATGGTTCCCAAATCTGAACCACCATCCATGGAAATTGACATTGTCATTTCTCTTGCAAGTTTTTCAAATGGGGAAATCTTTATATTAAGTATTTTGCATATCAAATATAACTATTCCAAGTGTAGAATTTAAGTTGAATGTTGTCATTAGAAAAGAATTTAAGTTGAATGTCTTTTCATTGTATTAACATTTCACTGCATGTCTTAACACTATATGATGATAGAATAATCTTTTTTTTTTTTTAATGAAGTAGTTTCATTGATGGCATCAAGCAAATGCAAAGCTTACAAAGATATTGATTACAAAAGAGAGTTTGTTGACTCCGTTACATGTAGTCCTATTCTTAGGATAAGAAGCTAACTAAGTCCAAAAAATGGTCAGAGGTGTAGGTAGGGGTATCTATAGGAGATAGATTCACCAATTAAATAAACATGAGCTTCTACCCATAAGGGAGTGATTACATCTGTGGCTCCTTTCTGTACAAACACACCAAGAAATGCTTGCATGGATCATTTTCCAGATTTTCCTGATTGATTTACCAACTTGCCCCCCTGCTGTACTCCAGCTTGGTAGTTTCCACTGCCTGTCCAGGGTTGAGCCCTGGGATTTGACGTTGGACTTAAAAAGCCGAGATCTCCATCATTCATAGGCATACTTAATGTTCTCTGGCATGACCCTGAAATCTCCGCACCTTGTTTTGACTAGTCCTTTAATTGGGACTGTAATCACAAACTATGTATTTCATTGTTTGTCATGAGTTTCAACTTTGACAAGCTAATTCTTTGAACTCAGGACTAATGTATGTTGATTTACTTTGAACAAGAGAATTCTCTAACGGTTGAAAATTCTCTCTTTTGGTAGCCCACAACAGTTGACACCAATTCGAAGAAATTAGGGTGCTCTGTAACCGAAAGGCAACCTTTTGCTGCTAAGGAATCCAGAGGTGATACTTCTTTAGTTAATATTCCCTAACATTCTAACTTTTAGAGGTGATATATACTTGACTAAATGTTGGGGCCATCAACAGCAGTCATTTCAATTCTTCCATTCTAATCTTTCTCCTTGATTTTGTCTCATCAACTTTTTATATATACATTTTTTTCTCAATTCTGAAACTGGGATTGCTGATGTAGGTCGAAAACATTCAGTTACTTGTTCACCGGAAGTACAAGCTGAGAGTTCCAAGAAACAGCGTGAAAGCAGTGCGTCCAATGCAAACACTATTATTACATCATCTGCAGCTGATATTATTGCGAAGCATTCAATTCAAAATACTGAAATAAGTCTAGACACAGAGCCAGAAATAAGAGACTCGAGTGCAGACACAAAAGTCATAGCTGCTGAAAGTAACGCTATTAAAAGGTTATCAGCTGTCTCAACCCCTCAGTCAGATCTACCCTCAGAGCAGCAATTACCAGAAAATGAGCATGAAAAACATATTAATAAAGAAAAACCGGAGCAGTCAAGAAGATCCAGAAGTAAGAAACCACTCACACCTGGTCGGCGGATCTCAAAAAGACTTGTGGGCCACAGCCCAGAACCGGTGGCTGATTTGGATCTAGGTGAACGTGCTTTTCGAGCTGTTGTTAAGAAATCTGCCTCTTTGGGCATCCTCCTGAATGTCTCTGGTCAGGAATTTTCCCAGAACAAAGATCCTACAGTAGGAACTGGCAATTCTGATCAGGCTCCTCTGAGCAGAAAAGCTTCAGGCATTGAATTTCCACCAGACTTGGAAAAGGAAGTACTTACCCAGAATGAAGATCTGACAGTAGGAACTGGCAATTCTGATCAGGCTTCTCTGAAGATAGAAGCTTCAGGTGATGGATTATCGCCAGGCTTGGAAAAGGAAATATTTTCCCAGAACAAAGATCCGACAGTAGGAACTGGCAATTCTGATCACGCTTCTCTGAGCAAAGAAGCTTCAGGAGATGAATTGTCACCAGGCTTGGAAAAGGAAATACTTGCCCAGAACAAAGATCCGACAGTAGGATCTGGCAATGGTGATCAGGCTTCTCTGAGCAGAAAAGCTTCGGGGGATGAATTATCACCAGGTTTGGAAAAGGAAATACTTAACCATTACAAAGATCCGACAGTAGGATCTGGCAATTCTGATCAGGCTTCTCTGAGCAGAAAAGCTTCACTAGATGAAATACCACCAGGCTGGGAAAAGGAAATGCTTGGACAGAACAAATATTCTACTGTAGGAACTGGCAATTCTGATCAGGCTTCTCTGAGCAGAAAACTTTCACCAGATGAAATACCCCCAGGTTGGGAGAATGCAATACCCCCAGGATGGAAGTATGAAATACCTGCCCAGAACAAAGATCCTATAGTAGGGACTAGCAATTCTGATCAAGCTTCTCTGAGCAGAGAAAAAGCCTCGCTGGATGAAATACCCCCAGGTTGGGAAAAGGAAATACTTGCCTACAACAAAGATCCTGCAATAAGAACTGGCAATTCTGATCAGGCTTTTCTCAGCAGAGAATTAGCTTCAGCAGATGAATTACCACCCGGGTGGGAAAAGGAAATGCTTACCCGGAACAAATATCTGACAGTAGGAACTGGCAATTCTAATTCACTTGATGATATACCTCCAGGCTGGGAAAAGGAACTACTTGTCCAGCAAAAAGATCATGCAGTAGGAACTGGCAATTCTTATCAGTCTTTTCTGAGCAAAGAAGCTTCAGTGGATGGATTACCACCAGGCTGGAAAACAGAATTCAGAATGAGAAAAAATGCTGGTGTGATAAAAAAGGACCCGGTATTCTCTTTCTTCCTCAGCATTTCTATCTTCCCTCTCCCCCTGTGCACTTCTCTCTCCCTTCTTTTCTCATGCACATCATCCTACTCAAGTAGAGTCAATTTTACACATACTAATTCATAAAAAAAAGAGTCTGGTTTACACCATTAGGGCATCTCCAACCCATAACAAATAGTGTTGACACTATTTTAGTGTAAACCATCTCCAACCCACTACACTAAATTTTACACTAAAAAATAATATACTATTTATAATCTTCTCTCTCTTCAATTTTTTTTTTTTTTTTGTTATAATTTATATTTTCAAAAAAAAATTGTAGTACAAATAATAATAAAATAATCAAAAAGAGATTTGGTGTTGATGAATAGTGTTGCACCAAATTTGGTGCAACACTATTCACACACTAAAATAGTGTAAGAATTGGTGTTGGGTTGGAGCACTAAAACACCAAATTTTACATCAAAATACGATTTGGTGTAAAATTTGGTGTTTGGTTGGAGATGATTTTATGCAGATATGGGATATATGCATGAGAAAGGTTGCTTCTGGAGAAGGGTTATATAGCTACTTATGTGGCAGACATGGAATGCTGCATTAGTATTTTGCAGTGAGAATTTTAAGTTTACTTGGACATTGCAGTATTACACGGATCCAGTGCATGGATATGTATTTCGTTCCAAAAAGGATGTCATGCGCTATCTGCAAACTGGAGACATCAGAAGTTGTGCTGTGAAGCCTACCAAAAGGGATCCGGGTTCAACAATGAAGGATAATTCTGTAAGTCTGCACCTTCTGGATCTCCCACCCGTGTTCCCCATCAAATCTATTTGTGCTATATGTTTGATAACTCCTGTTATCCATGTTACTGCTTTTCAGCCTGCGTAATAATCTTGTTGGTCGTATTTGTATGAACCTTTTACTAGGAAGATAAATTTGTTTCTGTAAGAACAGTGGTAAAGTTGGTGTCTTGTGTAAAACTTTGTTTCATGTATTGGAGGTGTTGAAGCACCTCTTCTTAAACAGGTTTGCTTGGTCTGAGACTGAGCAACTGCTTTAAAGAATACTCGTAGAGAAGATATATTGGAAAGCAATAACTCCCAAGTTCAAATAGAATAATTCCACATCATTCTATTCGAATTAGATATGTAAAAAGAATTGCTTATATGAAACTACAGGTAAAGACTATGCCATAGAAGGGTAAGAGGAATGACTCTTACCTTATAATTCCCAGATCTGGACCACAGTTCTGAGCTTTATCCCTGTTTTCATAGGTTCATTAAATGAGGAATATCTTTATAAACTATAGCTGCAAAACGATGCTATGGAAAGTTAGAAGAATGACTCAATACCTTAATGATTTCGAGATTTCAACCACCATTTGAAGCATTTTTCAAGTTTTTTTCCCTTGTGAGTTCTTAAATGAGGAGGAAAATCTTTTATGTGTGGTGTTTTGCATTAAATTAACATTTCGCTGCATGTCTTTACTTTCTGTTCCTGTCTGACAAAATAATCTGGAAATTCCTTCACTTAATTCTTGATTAGCCCTTATGTGGTTCAATAGAGGACTGTTGTCACAAATCCTTTATGCATTTCACTGTTCATGACAAGATTTGAGTTCGGCAAGGTCATTTTTAATTTCTCAATACAAGTGTGTTGATTTATCTTGAAAGGGAGGAAGTTCTGATGGTTGAAAGCTTCTTTCTTTTGACAGCCCTCAACACATGACACCAGTTCGAAGAAATTAAGGTGCTCTTTGACCGGAATACAACTTTCTGCCACTGATGAATCAAAAGGTGATGCATTTTAGTGGGAATTTTGTCAAACTCCAATTCTGATAGGAGATACAACATTATTCAGTATCGACAGTCATTTCAATTCCTCCAATTTAGTCTTCTCATTGATATATGTCCTACTGAATTCTCTACATGTTGATAGTTATTCTCAATTCTGAAATGGGAGTTGCTAATGCAGGTAGTAAGTGTTCTGTTACTTGTTCAATGGCACTGCAAGCTGAGAATTCCAGTGAACATCCTAAAAGCAGCATGTTCAACCTCAACACCAGTATTTCATCTATTGTAGCTGATATAACAGAAAAACATTCATATGAAAATGTAAATGAAGATACTGAAATAAGACTAGACGTGGAACCAGAAATAGGAGACTCAGTTGGAGACACAAAAGCTGTAGCTGCTGAAACTGTTGATGTTAGAAGGTCATTAGTTGTTTCTCCCCAGTTGGACTTCCTCCCAGAGCAGCAATTACCAGAAAATGAGAAGGAAAAGCATAGTAATAAGGGAGTGCCAGCAAGGTTGAGAAAATTCAGAAATAGTAAGTCATCTACTCCAGTTCGTCGTGTCTCAAAGAGACTTTCAAGCCACAACCCAGAAATGGTGGCTGATTTAAATCTAGGTGAACGTGCTCTTCAAGCTGTGGTTAACAATTCAGCCTCATCAGGCCTTCCCATGAATGTCTCTGGTGGGGAATCGGCCCAGCAAACTGATCTAGCAACTGGTGATTCTGATCAGCCCTCTCTAAGCAGAAAAGCTTCATCACGAGATGATCCTTTAAAAGTTGTGCAGTGTCTCTCAGAGGGCCAAGCGTTTAAAGAGCAAAATGATGAGAGAATATTGCAAGATTCTCAGCCAGCTGGAATATCATATGAAAGAGGAAAGGTTCACTTGGAACAACATGCGCTTAACGAAAGGCCTACAGCTAATCTGGCAAAAGAAGAACAAGACGGTCAGAGTAGATTATTGAACAATTCTCAACTAGCTGAATCAGCATCAGGAAAAAGGGTATTCCCTGCAGAGGACCGGTCTGTCTCAGAAAGATCTACCGTAGAACAGGTCAGTGAAAAACGAAACGGTGAGTACAAGCAATGCCAATATTCACAACTAGCTGAACCATCATGGAGAAGCGTGGATCTTAATGTGGAAAACCAGCAATGGCAAGATGTACAACTAGCTCCATCACATAGATTTGTGGATCTTAATATGGAAAACCAACAATGGCAAGATTCACAAGTAGCTCCATCACAGAGAAGTGTGGATCTTAATGTGGAAAACCAGCAGTGGCAAGATTCACAACTACCTGAATCATCACACAGAAATCTGGATCTTAATGTTGAAAGCCAGCCTGTTAAAGAAAAGCAAACAGGAGAGCTGGTAACTGAGAATCAAGATGAACAGAACAGAAGATTGCATGCACAACTAGCTTCTTATCCATTTGGGGACTATTGGTCAGACCCATGCATGGAATTTGCATTCAAGACCCTTACAGGTGCACTACCAGTAGAAGATACTCTGGCCTTTCAGGGATCTACCCATCAAGAATACAATACTTCCTACACCCAGGCTGATGATGGGTGCTTTGAACTCCCATTATTCAACACTTCCAGTTTTTACTTGAATGATGCTCCAAACCACTGTGCTCCATCGATGGAGCACGTTGTCAAAGAGCAACCGCCAATAAATCAAACCTTTTTGCCTACTGGAAATAATAGCATACCAGGTCACAGTAGTGTTGTTTCTCAAAATCCAGGGTTGACCTTTTTGCCCAATGGAAATAACAGCATACCAGGTTACAGTAGTGTTGTTTCTCAAAATCCAGGTCTGAATACCCAGGCAAAGGACTATCAATCTAAATTTAAATCTCACAGGTGAATGAGAGCACATAGAGAGAGGAGAAGTGTTAGGTGTATTGATGGATCAACTAATAACACGATGCTGCTCCTGTGAATTCATTTTTATGCAGCTATATCCTCTGGTTGTAACATTTTCTGATGCGGTTTCTGGAGTTTGGGGTATCTATAATTGGTTGAAGATTGACCACAGGTGATGCTTCATCAATTGTCTGGAGGTGACGGATAAATTAGGTTTATTCGAACTGGATAGCTGGTCGAAATGTAGCTTTAACTTTCGGAATGCTTAGATCCCACAATCCGTTGGAGTTCAGACCATCTGTTTCAAAAAGACAATTGTTTGCTATATGTATTCTGCATAATTAAGGTTGGATCTCTAAGCTTTTATAACACGTAAATTCGTCTCTGTTTTCTCTCTGCCTCTATAACTGGACTGTTAAAGCATTACAACTGTGGATGCATCCAAAAATGCTTCTTCAAACAGGTTACTTATTGATGAAAAGATCAGAAGTGCACTCAAATAGAGTGCAGTGGTCTGCAACTTTTTGAGACCAAGGTTTATATTCCAGTAGGTACAAAAAGCCCAACTATCTATTCTTTAGGTGAAATAGTCGAGGTGAGTTGGCTCGAACACCATCATATGTTTTGAAAACGCAAAGAAATAAAGAGTGGTATGGACAAAGTTAGAGTGATTTCTTCACAATAATTTCAAGATATTTGACTCAGCTTGACATTATGGTTCTGCATAATAAACCTTCAATTGCAGTGTATGATAAAATAAATTGTAAATCATGGCAAAGAAGCATCATCAAATTTAACTTGAAAAATGAAAAGAAATCCCAACATTTTCATTCAATTACATGCTGGAAACACATTTGGACTCAAAATAGCCCGGTTCTTTTTCTTTTTACTATATGAAATCCACACTTTGACACCTGAAATGTTATAACGAGTAAATACTTATAAGTTCATAATCTAAGCAAGAACAAATTGATCAATCGAGTTATGCTTCACATCAATAAGAAGACTCTTTCCATCCACCAAGGTTCTCTTCTTCATACTCCCTCTCAGAATATTCCTACAAAAACATAGCAAAAGATATCATGCACATAGCATACCAATTACACTTGCATGTTAGAGTTCCTTTATTCGTATAGTCGATCTAAACTTGGGATTCAGGCTTACTTTTTTGTATAAATCAATAAAATTTGAGAAAGTAACTTGCCTCAGGAGTAAAGGTGAGACCAACTTTAATTTCTCCACAATATTCCTCATCTTTAACAACATTATAACATGTTATTGGGATGCTCCCTTCTGATAAAACTGGTTCAATTGGTATCCTGCAAATATCATATCATTGAATATATAGCTCAAAAACAATACTAGCAAACTCAGATTATGTATAAATCTTAGATTCGTCTCTAATAGATAAATGTTTATTTGACTCCATAAACTAATAATCTCAACCGTTTAGACCATGGTTTGTATAACACTACTAGAAAGTAGATGTATACTACAACAACAATAATAACAACATATTCAGTGTAATCCCACAAGTTGGTTATTGCGAAGGTAGGATGTCTGATGTACGCTGAACATTGCAGGGTTGGAAGGTTGTTTATGATGGGCCTCAACTCAAAAGAAAAGAAAAAAACAAAGCACGGTGCAAGGAAATAAGACGACAAAATAGCAGGATACAAATTAAATGAAGCAACAGATTGTAATAATCATTAAAGAAAGGAAACTACGCGATATACAAAATACTACTACTAACAAGGAGAAGTAGAGAATAGGCTAGCCCTCTTCCTCTCCAATAACCAATGCAACAACACTCGGGCTCAGCTACCTACTAACCTTCTATCCTAATTCTTGACCGCAATAAATGTCTACTTATCTCAACATATATTAGTCATAAATGCATGTACAACCACACTATCAAACTCAAACTGTGTATATATAGAAAACACATATAAATCTTGAATTCGCCTCTAATTAAATAAATCTACTTACTTAGCTTCCCCGACAAAATCGTCCTCACCGATAGAATCACTGTCCATTATCTTCAAGAAGAGTTCTTCAGCACCCTCAGAAATGGAGAAAACAAATGTTTCATTCCATTCTGGTTCACATCCCTTCCCTATGGAAATTAACAACATCATAAATATTAATTGATCAAACTTCATTTCATTTTTCTTAAGATAGATATATATGTAACTATAATTAAGAAAAAATTAACCTAAGATTATTGACAAAGGTACCTGATGCAACAGTGCTCTTCTTCTCCTGAGATCTACAAGTTAAGATCACATATGGATCCATATCATCTGTATCACACAAGATAACATTTTTTAAATCGAAAAAATATAGAGTATGAATCGAATTAATAAGTACTATTAAAAAAAAACTTGTGCATTTTCAAAAGATTAACCTTTTTATCAACCAGGATCCTCAATTATACCCAAAAAAATGAGACTAAATGATTTTACCAAATTGAAGTCAAAAGGCCAAGATGAATGTTGATTTTTTATTTGACATCGTTTGACTAGGTGCAAAGCTAAATGTTAATGTCACTAGTATACATCGCATACACTAATAGATTCAAAATTTGAAGTTTATACCTTTCTACGGCAAACTCAAATTAATATACAGTATTAACTATGTTCAGAGATAAATATTTATAGATATTTAGCTAGCGTTTGACCATATATTTTAGGCGTAAATTTTCAAAAATATATCTTCAAACATCCGTTGACCATGAAATTTGATTAGATCTTCAAATATTTTCAAGTTTCCAAAAAACTAGCTTCTACTCATAGAAATTCAAACCTTTTCCAAGTAAAATGCACGTCCAAACACAACCTTTGGAAACTCAAAATTTTAAATTTTCAGTTTCAATTTTAAAATCTCAGTTAAATAGCTGCTTACTGAATTTCTTAATATATGTATATATGATCTAAGCAAAATTGAATCCATAAATTACATGTAGATCAGCCTCTGATCACATAAGTAACAATCGAAAACTAGGTTGATTAAGAAAACATCAAATCCAATCGAAAGAACAGAGATCCATATATTAAACTGATCCGAACAAAAAAAAACAGAGAATTCAATCAAATAATTAGAAAAAACTTACTGAGAAAATCAGTGTTTTCAAGGCCTTTAGCTCCAACAAGTTGAACTACAAGTTTTCCTCGTACCATTTTCAATCAAACTCTCGCAGATTCCCAGAAAAAATCGCACGAATTTTCGGACAGAGATCGGTTTTTTTTTCCGATGAAGAATATGTTGAGCTGATGTTTATTTATACGTGAATAAGAGACCGGTTTAAGTGGGGTTAGACCGGTGACTTTAACATGAACCGGACGGGTGGGTTGAAGTATGGATCTATAATGACAAACTATTAATTCAAATTAAATGGTATAATCACACTTTAATTTAATTGTGTCCTGTAGCAAACTGTTTGCCAGTCGCCTCTCTCCCTCAAACTCTCGCTCGCCACTCTCCCTGTCTCGCTCGCTCCCTCTGTGCTCGCATCTCTCGCTTTATACACAGAATTGTATAAATTGCGTTTCTGTTTGTATAAAGCGAGAGAAAATTGTATATACACATGCAAATACATATATATTCGTCATATACACTTATAATTATACAGTCAAATATTCCCCTGCCCAGTTATCTTTTGCCTTTCTCTTTTT
>JAJOOS010020814.1:0-16488 GCA_029582725.1 Solanum chiquidenum | reverse complement strand
ACCGAGTTCTGAAGGCTGTCTTCGGAATGTCACTATCTCTGACTCTAAGCTGATGATAGCCGGATCTGAGGTCTATCTTAAAAATATAACTAGCACCCTGAAGTTGGTTGAACAAGCCATCAATCTTAGGGATAGGGTATTTGTTCTTGATTGTGACCTTGTTCAACTGGCGATAGTCAATGTACATTCTGAGAGAACGATCCTTCTTTCTCACGAACAACTAGGGAACCCAATTGAGAGATACTAGGTCTGATTAAGCCCTAATCTAGAAGGTCTTTCAACTGTTATTTCAATTCCTTAAGCTCAGTTGGAGCCATTCTGTAAGCAGGAATAGAAATAGGCTCGGTATCTGGAAGGAGATCAATTCTGAAGTGGATTTTCCTTTCGGGAGGAACTCCGGGAAGATATTCTAGAAACACTTCTAGAAACTCATTTACGACTGGACTGACTCAAGAGTTGGAGTTTTGGAATTTGAATCCTTAACCTGAACAAGATGATAGATATACCCTTTAGAGATCATCCTTCTGGCCTTAAGATAAGAGATGAATCGACCCATAGGCACTAAGCTACTACCCTTCCATTCTAAGACTAGCTCGTTTGGAAACTGAAACCGAACGATTTTGGTTCTACAATCGACTAAGGCATAATATGAATGTAACCAATCCATGCTTATAATGATATAAAAGTCTACCATTTCTAGATCTACTAAGGTGACTTTCTGAGAGACTATGACAGGGCAATTTTTGTATACTCGTCTAGCTATAATTGGGTAACCAACTGGAGTAGAGACTGAGAAGGGTTCTGAAAGAGTTTATGGACTGACACCGAAGTTTATTGATATATAGGGAGTTACAAAGGAAAGAGTAGACCCTAGATATAACAATGCATACACATATAAATGAAAGACTCGTAAGGTACCAGTGACCACATCAGGAGAATCTTCCGGGTCCTGGCGAGCCTGGAGAGCATACAACTTGTTCTGGCGCTGACAACCACCTGTACCAGATGAAGCACCATGTTGGTGCTGTTGGACTTGCAAACTGAGCCCTATTATTGTTGCCTCATTGATCCTGCCCAACAGAAGAGCAATCCTTCAACCTATGGCCAGACTAACCGCACCCAAAGCACCCTTCCTTGCCTGCAAGACAGTCGCTCGGATGGTTCTTACCACACTTTGGACAAGTTGGGAAAGTCATTTTACCTGAAGTACTTCCTTGAGACTTAGAGCCTGATGCCCTACCTTTCTGATCCTGTCGAAACCTGGGGATGGAGCACTAGTTGATGAAGGTGCTAGGGTTGTAGGCCTCTGCCGAAACTGTGAGCAATTTCCTCCACCCGATTTCTACTGAGAGTATTCATAATAGCTTGTTCTAGCCTTCTTGTTGTCCTTAGCCATTTCCCTAAGCTTATCTCCATCAACCTGTTGAGCATGAGTCATAAGACTGGAGATATTCATATCCTCTAACAACATAGCATTCCTGCACTCTGTCTTCATCAAATCGGATACCCAAAACAGAAACTTACTCATTTGTGCCCTTGGATCGGCAACCATGTGTGGAGCATACCTGGAGAGTTGAGTGAACTTTAGTCTGTACTCTTGGACTGACATTGTACCTTATCTCAAGTTCATAAACTCCTGAGCTTTAGCCTCCCTCAACTCTTTCGGAAAGAACCTGTCCTGAAACGCTCTAGTAAAACACTCTCAAGTCACAAGAGTTGCATCCATACCCCTGTTTTCTTTCCACTTAGAGAATCAAATGTGAGCTACTTCCTTAAGATGGTAGGATGCCAACTCTACCCTATCATTTCCAGTCACTTGCATCACTCCAAAGATTTTCTTAACCTCATCAATGAAGTTTTGTGGGTCCTCACCAATCTGCGACCCTAGAAACTCAGACAGATTCATTCGAACAAAATCTCAAACCCTAACTTCCACTTATCCACCATTGGTGTTAGTAGGTACTGTGGCCTGCTGATTGTTTTAGTTGGCTACACTCTGAGCCAAAAGCTGGATCGCATTCTGAAACTCTGCATTTGTAACCTCATGGTCCGGGACTGGAGGAATTGCTTTAGCATTGCGTGCATTAGCATTCCGTGGGTAAGCTCTACGATGGATTAGAACGGAGAAATTAGATCATACCTCACGCACGATAAGAGTAACAAAGAAAGTGAAGTTTTTTCTTAAAACACTTTGTAGCCTCCCTCTCATAGATGTGGTGCACTTCACACCCATGAAAGAGACTCTACTTAGTACGGCTTTCAGACATCCTAGGAATCTTTAACCTAATGCTCTGATACCAAATATTTCACGCCCCGAGGCTACCCCTTTGACGTAACACGGGACCTAGGATCATGAGTGACCCCAAGCTGCTCTAAAGCTGGCATATCATAAGCATACTATAACATGACTGAGTAAAACATATACTATGCGAAAGCTAAATAGTAGATAACTGAATGTGGGTAATACCCAAATCTGATATGAATGTATATAAAACTTACTAAGAGTTTAGAGATACTGAACATTCACTCAAGGCTAAAGATGAATCTAATACTATGTCGGGAAAATCCTCTAACTGACTAGAGTTGTTGGGACATGCCCCCAGCTAACCCTAGAAAAATTAAAACTCAAATGAAAGACTGAATATGAAAACACATGTCTATTGTCCTCTAAGTATGAGGACTCACCACTGAAGCTGCTGAATACGGATTGAAAATCCGATCTATGCGTGATCTGGATGCTGAGTACCTGAACCTACATCATGAAAGGATGTAGCGCAGAGTATGCGTCAGTACTTGGCATGTACTGAGCATGCAGAATATGGATAATGCTTGAAAAAACGTATAAGCTGAACAAAATATAACTTAGCAATGACATAATCTGAATAGAATAATAATATTGAAATATACTGAAATGAACTGTACTAAATGCAATGACCAAGTACTGATTATTAACATAACATGATGAGACCGAATACTGAAGTATAACTGAAAACCTGGTCAAATGCACTAGAGTCTGTTTATGGGAGCTACTATTAATCGACATAAAACCACGTGAGCTAAACGTGGAGTCCAATGTATACGTCCCATCGAGAGGACCCAATATACCTTGCCAGGGGTATAAAGGCATGACTGGCGTAATCACTAAATCTAATGCCCAACAATGGGGACTTATAAACCTACAGAGGCACGTAGTTCTGGGACTTTGACGGTACGTTGAACCCTAGTCCACTCGGTGATAAGTCTACTCCCAACTGGAATTGTGTCTGACACAACATAATTGAAATACTGGATAGCTCAATATTTTGACATGCAAATATGAGAATGCAACATTTATGAACTGACAATGTAACTTTCAAAACTAGAGCATGTATATATGTTTAAGTGACCTAGCAAGTGTAATTCATGAACTAAGAGAATCTATACCACTAGGGTTCTGAATTTCATGCAAGAACTAAGCAACGATTTCACGAAAACATGATAATCTGATTAGGAACACTATAACAGCTAAATAACAACCAATATCTAAGGATTTAGAAACCCTAGGTCTAAGAAAGATATAGCGAATCAAGAATCTGACTGAATTCTACGGATCTAGTGGATGAAAGGAATCCACTAGTGAAATCTCACATACATGGCGACAAAATTCACGAAGAAATCCTTTGGATTTTAGGGCTGAACTGAAGAAAAATCTCCTGCTTGTTCTTAAGGGGTTGGTCGACTCTTTCTCCTTTTTTTTTCTAAGTTTTGGTGAATTTTGGAGAATAAAGGTTTTAGGTAGGTTATGACTAGATTATTTGGATTAAACCGAGTATAACAACATAGTTTAAATGTCCAAAGTATAGGGGAAAATACCAAAACGACTCTAACTTAAAAGCGGACGAGGCCATCGACGGACTGGTCCGTCCTGTCAATTCATCATTTGGTGTCTGAGGCTAGGTGAAGGGGTCACGATCCACGGACCCTGGACCACGAACTGTGGTTCCACCCTACTATAGGTCCTGCCTTAGGTCATGGCTTTTTTGGAAATTCTGGGTGAAGTTGGGGTGAACCACAGACCACACCTACAGTCTGTGGTCCCATCCACGGGCTGTGGGTGGCCTCTGTCGGTGGCACCTGCAACATCTGGAAAATATGTTATTTGCTCTTTCTCAAATCCGAGGTGTTACATCTAAACCCGCAAATTCTCCTTTCATCGCATAAAACCCAATTATATCAATTCCAACTTAGAAACATGGGTTAATCATGGGTCCATGTAAATTCATCCTAAAACATGCATTCCTATCAATTCAATCATAACCCAATCAATTGGATCATCATTCATCAAAACCCACAACATTAGAAGAAAACCAAAACTCAAATTAGAGAATTTCTACTTTTTAATTGGGGAATCCTGGGGACTCCATGGAAAGAAGGATTCCATGGATGAAAAGGCATCATACCTTAATAACAAAGCCCACAAATGCTTGAGGATTGGAGACTTGAACTTGACCCTAGCTTCAACTCTTCCTTCTTCTTCAACTTTCTAGAGAGAGAATTATTTTGGAGAGGAACCCAATTATTTTGGTGAGTTTGAGAGAATTACTTGAATGAGTGAATTTAGGGGTTAAAATAACTTATATAGGGGTCCTAGATTTGGGTAAAACGGCATCACTTTGATTCAATTAAAACCAGAAAAGACTCAAAAGCCCCTATACTTTAAAACTGTCGACCCTCTCCCACGACTCCACTGATGGACCGTGGACTGACCTACGGTCCTTCCTGCTCAAGCGTCAGTAGGTTCAGAGCCTTTTTGGCCACATACGGTTCCCCTAGCCACGAGCCGTGGACCCATCGACGGATCGTGGGTCCTGGCATGATCACTAGCTATGCCAACTTCCTTGGGTGCTCATCCACAAACCCACCTATGATCCGTGGTCCCATCCACGAGCCGTGGTTGGCCCTTGTGAAATGACACCTTGAATTTCTTAGCATGCTATTGTCTCCTCTCGAAATTTGAGGTGTTACAATTCCTATTCATTTAATATTTAAAATAATCATAAACCCAATAAATAACTGTGAAAAAAATTATAGATATTTTATTATTTATTTAACTGTGTATGTTATTAATGGTATTATTGTAGTAACTCAACTTTATTGGGTTATTTTGGTATTTCAACTTTTAACTTTTTTTGTTCCCACTGATAGTAATACTAGATTTGGGAATGTGCGTTGCACGTTTATTCCAAAATACATCATATAAATTTTGTATTGCAAATGACATATTTTATCCCCTTCAAATCTTTGGTATTTATGAAAAAAATCCATCATTGTTTCGATAGGAACTAGATATATCTTTCTAATAAAAAGAATATACCTTTAACTATAAAATTGATTGAAGTGCATAAAGTAAAAGTAACTAACTATTGCACAAACTCAATATTCAAATGAGGATACTAAAATACCACATGCTAGCCTAGGCTAATGTATACAAAGCAACAAACGATGGTAAATTCTAATAATAATAACAACATAACAACAGAAAGTTGTACAATAACAACAAAGAAGAAACATAAATGTTAAACTAAACAAATAAACAGAGGCAAGAGAAGAGAGCATAGAGATATTCTCATATTTTTTTCCAATTGGTTTAAGTGTGTACATTATTGTGTCAAATGTCACTATTTATAGGATAACATTGAGGAACACAAAGAGTTGTCATAAATATGATATTAATCCATTTGAGATGAGAGATGAGAGTTAAAAATATAATGAATTTAATTAATGAGAGTTAAATACAATTACCCAATAAAGAGTTAGTGGTAATTTATGTATACTAATATGATGATTTACTATTTACTATTTAATATTTAATTTATAACATTTAAATGTAATGTAGAAATAAAAATATAATCTAAGAATAAAATATGTAAAAGAATTCAAATATACTAAATGTTTAATGGAAATTAATTTTGACTAATTATTAAAAAATTCATAGTCACTATGATTATGAAAAATCACCACTATTACTACGTGGAAGATGTAAAGATTCTTAGTTTTTTCTTGCTAATAATAACTTACAATTTAATTATGAGTATTGAATTGTAAGTCTAGCTGGAAATAGGAGTGTTAATTACCATAATACGAACAGTCAAAATTCATTGAATCCTAAAATAAATATTAAATGAAAAAAATAATATTTTAAATAATTTCAATAAATTGGAGTGTTAATTACCATAATACGAACAGTCAAAACACATTGAATCCCAAAATAAATATTAAATGAAAAAAATAATATTTTAATAATTTCAAGAAAATAAATTAATAGTTAAAGGGTATTTTCGTAATTCAACTTTTGATTTAGATTCTTCCCACTTTTAATATAATAATATGATATGATATGATATATGATATGATGATTACTCTTAACAATAGTTTTTTTAACTTAAGGTGAATTCCCGGTGAGTTGCTTGAGCCAATTTTATCAATTGTTTTTCCTTTTCTAAAAGTGTGAATTTCTTTAAAGAAAATTTCTAGTTAATTTAAGTTCTCAAACCGATTGATTTTTGAAATGAAATTTGTGGATAAGTGAAATTTTTGTTTATGAATCGAAACCAAATACAAATTAAATAGAGGCAGAAAGGAACTTCCCTCACTTGCTCTTGACAAGTGCTCAAATAAAATATGAAGCGGTTTCTTCGTTATTTTTCTTATTCACTTGGATTATTGTAATCTCTTCTTTACAAATTCACCACTACCAATCCATTAAGGTTTTCACACCTCTCAAACTACATTCATGGCATTGGGAATCACTGGATTTAATCAGAGAGCAACCCCGGCCAAGACTATCAGATTATGTATGGGTAGCATTTTTGTCACACTAATCTCCAAAATTCATTATAATTACTTTTTAATCGATATGAACCATCACCTTTCTGCCATTGCTCTTTTTAATGTGAAATCCTTTAGGATGGAAAGACATTTTAAGTATGGTCCTCAAGTTTCTGCACGTGATAGAAAATACGAGCATATATACTTATATGGTAGAAACATTTGAAACTATATATCAGTAGTACCCAATGATCATGCAATAATACAACTTAATTCTCCTCACCCCATAACTACAACTATGGCCTTGACTTCTCATGGTAGTACTGGTTCCCCAAATACGCTTCCTTCATTGCTATCCACACCATCTGTCCAATCCAATCCTAGGTAGTTTGCAAAATTGGTATCTAATTTATAATCTATTCCAAGGCCAAATAACATATCTAGTGCTCTTTCAAATGTACCGATAAATCTTGGCCCAAAAATGGCCTCTTTTTTGCCAGAAGAATTTAATGTGAATGTTACTCACATTAAGGGAACAAATTCAATTGAACTAACATGTGTATCATTCAGCAAGCAGTCAAAACTATCTCCCATGAGAAATGTGGATCAGTCACAACCGAGGCAATCCTCTCAATCTCCATCACTGCAGATCACAAATATCGATGTAAAGACTGCTCTAGCACTAGTAATGGAACCTCTGCCTTCAGAAAGCACTGAAGAAACCCAGAAGTCATTGATGAAATCCACAACTAAGAACTTGCATTATCTATATTGTCATATTATTGTAAAGATCAGTCTGCTTGAGGAAGAGATCACGTGAAGTGATGATCCGAGGATTCTTACTCAGGGAATCCTTGATTTGATTTAGGTTAGGTTTTTTTATTGAATCATCGTGGTTCTAGTATGAATCTGAGGTTTTAATCGATTCATAGGGTCTTAACAAGAGAATTCATATCAATAATAAAGAAAAATAAAATAAAAGCCATATTCCACATACTCGCTCTAACCCAACAAAAAGGGCAGAGTTCCATTTGGTGTTTGGGTCTAGGGCGAACGAAAGAGATGTGTAGCAGAGGGCAGGTGAGGCATTGTGTCGTCGAACAGAAAGAAATTTGCTATTCCATTTCTTAGTTGCATGAGGCCCTCATCGACACATAGACCATTTACTAGGAAGGGTAAATGTGGAAAATAAAGTTATTTTATATACACATCAAAGTATATAAATCATGCAGTGGAAGAGGAGACTGAAATTCCCGTGTCATAAGATGATTTAAGGAAGATTTTGATTTCGATGAAATAAATTAAAAGTTCAATAAGAAAGAGGTTGAGACTTTTTTAGCAAAAATAACAAGTCCAAAGAGGATTATGGAAATGAGGATGGAAAATAGATGGATTATAATGATGTTAATGTGAATCCAGAGAAGTACATCATTCACTTAAACATCATCACCATTCATCACTTTTTCAAATTAATTTCCATCATCCACTTTGGTTTTATTATTTTTCCGGTAAAGTCTCAAGCATCTTTCTTATTGAACTTTTCATTCATTTTCTTGAAATCAAAATCCTCCTAAATCTTCTTATGATACGGGGATTCCCATCTCCTCTTCCCACCGAATAATTTCTTGAGATTTGATGTGTATATAAAGCAACTCCATTTTCCATATTTTTCCTTCCTAGTAAATGTCCTATGTGCCTATGAGAGCCTCGATACACTTAATATCTTCCCCAAGTATACTAAACTCTAGAATGATTAGAGGATATATATATACCTGCAAAGTGTTAGTTGTTAGTATCAATAATGACTACAGGGTTTCTTCAGAGCTATGTAATGGCAAAGGTTCCATTATTGCTGCTAGAGAAGATTCTAAATTGATATTTTTGGTCTGCAGTCACGAAGATAGGGAGGACTGCCTCGATCCTGACTGTTTCTCAATTATCATGGGAGATAGCTTTTACTTCTTAGTGAATGATACACCTATCGGCTCAACTGAATTTGTTTCATTAATAACTAGAGTCGGAGTGGCATTCACACTAATTACTTCTAGCAAAGAAGATATCATAGCTAGGCCTGGATCCATTGGTTCACATGAAAGCGAACTAGATCCATTGATTGGCATTGAAAAAGATGATAAATTAGATAGCAATTTAGAAAACTACCTAGGACTTGATTGAACAGGCATTATGTATAAAAAGGAAGGAAGTGTATTTGGGAAACCAATACCACCATGAGATGTCGAGGATATAGTTTTAGGTGTGGGTGAGGAAAATTAGGCTATATTATTGCAGGATCGACGGGTATAAATGAATGTACTTTGAGGTGATAGAGCATACATAACCTGCAGATCATATATGTCACTACCGTGGAAGACTATATACTCATAGATTCTCTCACGTGCAAAAATCCGAGGACCATACTTCCATCGTCTTTCCATCCCAAAGGATTTAACATTCCAAAGACCGATAGTGGAAGGATGAAGGTTCACATCGATTAGAAAGCCTTTGTAATAAATTTCAGAGATCGATATGACAGAATGGAGTCTATTAATACGTAATTGGGTTGTCGTGGCTGGGGCTACTCTCTGATTAGTGCAGTAATTGTCGCTTCTATGAATATGGTTTGAGATGTGTGAAAACTATGAAGATTAAATGTGAACGTCAACACACCAATTATCGGGACTCTATTCGACATCTCCTTTGTATTAGGAGACCGATAACATAGGCTCTGATACCAAATTTTCACGACCCAAACCACTAAGCTGTGTGATCACCTACTCTAAAACCTAGATAAGAGAACCCTTGCCACCTAATTTAAGACTGAAAATGTGGAGGTAAACAAAATTTCAGTTTATAACCTTATTTAAAAATAGAATTACTCTCAATCTTGATTAAATAACATATATCTTCCGAAAATACACAGAATACTCCCTAGGAACTAGTCTACCCAGGTAGAAGATCTTCTAAGAGAACATAGTATCTGAAAAATAAGACATAACTACCACCATAAGGAAAAAAGTAGTAGTAGTTGCATGAGATCATACCTAAGAAACATCACTGAAGCACACTATCTCAAGTTGCATAGAAATAGTAGTATTAGTACAAGCAACACGTACTAGTATGCATCATCGGTAGACCCAAATCTACTACATAATATCAAGTAAATAATCCAAAGAAAACATATAACTTGAACTATATAATTCGATCCTTTAACCCCAACCTGTACTACCAGATAACAACATCTCTAAACTCGTGCACTCTATCCCAAATATGTCTACCTCCTTCCACAGCCAACACTACTATTAGAATCCATTCCACCCTCCTATCATTTCATAACCTAACTCGTCTTTCACATGAAGGCTTCCTGAGCCTACCTATCTTACCAAACACTAGGATTATCTTTCTAATTCCATATTCAATTTTACTAACTATTTATGTTAACCAGACTGTCACCTCACTTAAGGTACCATGCCAACAACCCTGCCCTTGACATTTGGTCAGTTTAGAGAACCATCTGCAATACCTTTACTTAAGCACCTTGACTCAATCCCCTTATTAAATATGTCCCAGACCACCTAAGGATCCCTAGGACATAGTCTACGATGTTAAACATGCAATCCTGGTCTACACAGAACCATCCCAATATTTAAACAAACCAATCCATCCACTCATAGTCCAACATATAATAAGTACGTCACAATAAATAAACCTAACTCGCTCATTGAACCAACACATAATAAGTACATCACAATGAATAAACATGATTCGCTCATTAAGCGAACACATAATAAGTACATCTAATTGAATAAACTCGATTTGTTCATGGAACCAACACATAGAAGAACAATCAATCATGTACCAAGCGTGGTACCCGAGCTAACCATTATAGAATCTGTACCAAACATGGTACCCGAGCCTACCAATAAATATCTTGTACCAGGCGTGGTACCTGAGCCAACCGATAATATGTATCAGGAATGGTACCCGAGCTAACTAGGAGATATCTTACATCATGTGTGATACCCGAGTCAATCGATAATATGTACCAGGTGTGGTACCCAAGACAATCGACAAACGCACATCACACAATCACATTCACACTTGTAACACCATTGGCAAATAGGACAATCCATTGCATGAGATTGAAAACAAAATATCATTTCAGTTTCATCTCTTTTACCTCCCTAACCACGTATTGTACAAGTAACACAAATGAAACAATTATCATGCACACATAATGCAAACGGGAAAAAGTTCAACCATCACCTACCTCAACGACCCTTCCTAGACAATTTTCCTGCTAAAAAATAAGTTTACCCACAGGTTACAACCCGTAGGATAACACCCAACAACTATCATCAGACCAACATTTATAATCAAGTATGTTATCATCCTAAACAACAATAACCAATGTATTTAACCATCTCTCAACAATATGCAATGTATTATGCAATTAAAGACATGTCTAACTACTAAGTTAAGCCTAGCCTACCAGGACGCTAAGCAATTATTGAAGAAATCTGAATATGAACTTCTAGCTCTGTCGAGGTAAATCCTGATGGAAGCAGACTTGGAATCCATAGTTCTTCACCCCATTTTCAAAGCTTTAGCTTGCTCCTGGTCTAGAAACAATAATACAACACTAGATCAATCTTAACTGGCCTAAATTTTACGAAAATGTATCCTAATCCCAAACCCCAGGCCAATTTCATGATTAGTCCACCCAAACTAGGGTTTTTTCACCTTTAAGTCAAGTCAAACCATCTCCTAAAGTTACCATCACAAATTCTAAAGCCTAAGAATCGCATTACCAAGTTAGGGGAGTAATTTACTTACCTTTACGGATAATTTTGATGGAGATCAGATGAAAATTATCCTAAGTTGCTCCTACGCTTATCCAAAACGTTCTTGAATGGTAACGAGCAGTTTTGGAGAATTTTGATGCATTATTAACGACTTACCCCACCATAGTGGCTCAATCTCGCTATAGCAGAAGCATTGTAGTAGGGCCTCCCTCTATTGTGGGAATTAATTCCACCGATGTAGTGGTGTATCACCTGCGTGATGGCTTGCACGGGACAGAACCTTGGAAATCCTCTCAAATTATCTTATTTCATAACACACCTTCAAACCTTGACATCCCAAACCAACTACTTCACGCCAAGTTCTATATGAGAGTTCTATTCACCCGATTTCACTTCCAAAAAGTCCTACAAACTCCTAAAATAAGGAACACAAACTCCACTTAGACGTTTCACCCGATCCTTTCTCCAGATTTCCCTAGACCTCATCCCGTCCATATTTCATCCGAGTCTAGCCTAGCCTAATATTTTCAACTCCCCAACCCAAAAGCTTTCTCACTCAGATTTTTTTATGATTAGTTCACCCATTATGATAGGGAGGGTTGTTACCGTAAAATAAACTAAAAATAATTGGCCTATATGATCAACATAGGAGCATACACCAGGGGCGGAGCTACAGTCATCCAAGGGTGGTCAACTGAACACCCTTCGTCGGAAAATTACATCATATAGAGAGGTCAAATTCTGGATTTAAGGGATAAATAGTTAATGTTGAACTACTTTGACATGAACTCTTTTGTGGCGCAGTGGTTAAGCGAGTTCATTTCCTCCCTAGGTGTGCGGGTTCGAATCCCACAGAGCGCACAATATTTTTGTTTTTATTTTGAGAGCAGAACACAACCTCACACACCATTATTTCTAATTTTTATATAGGTTATAATGCACTTTTGAATGGTGAAAACAAAAAAGCAAACATTTTACTTTAAAATTTTGTGTTTATATATGTTAAGAACTTTAAATCCAAAGTTAAAATCAATACATGCGTTTTATCTTCTTCTTTTTTTAAGAAATTTTTTTTTTACTGGGGTGATTTATGTTACGTAAAGCTAGACGCATTTGTTCTATCCATATTTCACTTTAAAAACAATAATCATATATTTTTATCATATAAAATCAATGCACCAAAAAGAGAGAAAAAAACTCGATTGTTTATATTTGATATTGACAAATGTTGAGATTGTTCATGGTAGAATCCCTAGGTTAAGCAAATAACATTCAACTCACTTATTAAAAAAGAAACTCTTGAACACCCTTGATGAAATTTCTGGCTCCGCCACTGGCATACACAATACATATATGTCAACGTATACCACTTGGTTCTTAAATTCAAGAGAGAAGAATAAAGGAACAAGAATTTAAGCAGAGAAATACAAAAAAACAAAACAGATAATATCCGAGTTCATACTTTTGTCGATGTAAATAATGAACTATGTTAATCATAGGCTAATCAATACTATTCAATGGCTCCAATTATCAAGCAAAAAAAAATACAAATAAACTTATCTGGTTTAGAATATCATTTACAAAATCAAAGAAAGGACTTTATTATTTAAATAAGCTAAAACTCATTGACAGTAGATAGTAAAGGTTTAAACAATTTTGACTTGTTTTTATGAAAATAGAAAAAATAGGATACAATAATTAGGGTTAAAAAAAAGCATTTGTTTTGAGTTTGGGCAGTAAACCAATTTGTGAAGTTGTAAATTTTAAAAATTGACATTCAAAACTTTAATGACTCATACAAAAAGGGTCTTCACAAACTTGTATGTTGAATACAATAATTAGGTAAAGGATGAACTTAATACTTTAAGAGACTCTATTCACTCTCACACTAATTAGAAAAAGTCTTTAGAGAAAAGTTGAATTTAACTCTAGAAAATAGGGCTACTCTATTAGGAAAACAAGCAAGAATTATATCTGAAAAAATAACAAACAAAGCTAAGAAAAGATTTAAAAGGGAAGGGCTTATTACCTTTTTCCGAGCAGCAAATATGGGCGATGAGATTGATGAATAAGCCTCCACATCTCGCTTAATTAACTCAAAAATAAAAAGAAAAAATTTAGAACTTGAGCTTGAAAGTTATAGGCTGGGGACAATGAGTCCAACATCCTATCCGAGTAAATAAATTTTAGCCTTTTTGGCTTTGAAAATCGTTGTTGAAATTGTGAGAAGGAGAGAGTTATTTATAGGATTGAAATCTTTTAATTCTTAATCTGAACTTCGATGTGGGACTTTGGAAAAACTAAAATTTCTTTGAGGATAAGGATTGACGCGCTACAAACGTACAAATTCATACGATCTTTGAATGAAAGTTAAAATCAAAGAAATTGAAAAACAAAGGGATAATATTGTGAACATTATGGAATGCTTCTTTAAATGACCAATGTAAATCTATCAAAAAAGTATAAGGAAGGATAAATGTGACCATATTCTATTATAAAATTATTATATGACACTACTGTCACTTAATACTTCAATATTAACATCATAAGCTAATTAATCATTATTAATAAACTAGTAAAATTATCCGCGCTTTGCGCAGGTATTTAATATCACGAAATTTATAAAATAATACTTAAAACCTATCCGTCATTGAATACCTAAACTGCATTATAAAATGATGTGGTGCCGAATGACGATAGTATACGGAATGTATAGTATGTAACTAGTTCAGTGAAACAAGTGGCTAAAACTCAATATACTGAGCTATATGAAGAACTCTAAAGATAGGCTGAAACAAACTCAATTGAATAATAACATGCATGTGTGCTTTAACAACAAATCTTTAAAACTGAATATATGCAATAATAAAAACATACTAAAAATAATATAACTTTATTTTTCTTAGAAAGTTTCTCTAACCAACAACCATCATGTGAGCGTCATGATCATACAACGTCTTTCCCACATTACCGGAGCTATCCTATACCTTGCAAAGGTAGAGGATGAACATAGCTAATGGATCCAATCTCTGAGCCCTTACCAAGGGCTTACTGATGAGTCTCCCTAATCAACGACATGATTATATCCTACTCTAGGGGCGTAGTTCTGGAGTTCGAATTACTGAATCCTTATCCAACTCAGTGCTCAATACTACTCCCAAAAATATGCATTGTGCTTAATAACTATAAGTATGTCCCACTTTAGGGAAAGTGTCTCACTTTAGTGGAAGAATTGATAATCTAATACTTTGAGTCTATGCTGAATAATGCTTCTTCAAAATTGAACTAATCGAAACCGAATTTTAATTTAAAACTTGATTATGCTTTTTTTGAAATATGACTATGTTTTTTAAAAATTTGAGTTATGCTTTCTATAAAGCTAAACATGCTTTGTTTAACAAATTGTATATACTTTCTTTATGAAAATATGCATCTTGAATCAAAATATACTTTCTCGAAATATTTCTAAAGTAATGCACTTGAAGCAAAATATACTTTTTTGAAACTCTTCTAAAATAATGCACTTGAATCAAAATATACTTTCTTAAAACTCTTCGAAAATATTGCACTTCAAACTAAATATACTTCTTCAACTCTTTCTTGAAAGACATTTTAAAAACTTGCAAAATATTTCACTCATGAAAATAAAGCATATTAAATACGATAACAAGGTTATCTAATAACTTAGGCTAAGAAGCTAAGGGCCCATGTGGTAGAACAAATACGAATGATCAATCGATGATATGAAAAGTAATAATTTCAATAATAGGATCAAGAATCAACAATTTGAAATAGAGAGAATTTGATACCATAGACTTTGGGTAAAAAACCAAAGCAGTGATCTTACTAACTAAAATTTCAGATGTAAAACTTGAGGAAGAACTATGGTTGACATGTTATTAGATTTTGATGGCGAAGATAGTAATTGTCGTGGTCCTCAAGAAAGATGAACTTTTTTAATACATGGATATGAAGGAAACATGTGAGAATGACAAAAAAGGATCATATAAGATAAAGCACAATAGAGTGTGAGAGAGAAATATATATCGTGGTTATTCGCTTTCTATTCTCAATCTGGGTCATCTATCTCCATATTCAATCATCGAACATAGAGTTATTCAGAATCTTCTAAACCCATTCGTGGATAGGGAATTTGATGTTCAAATGCCATCTATACTTTCATATAAGATCACCATATGAAATGGAGAGAAGGTTGAAAAGGATGGAAACATATGAAGATGTGAGAACTTACCTCATAGATTTCATAGCTCTAGGAGCGAGTGACTACCCAGAACCTGTCTTTCGACTACTTATAGGAATATCCGACCTCCCTTATTAAAAAAACATATTTGTGAAGATTATTCTACTTCCCAAGTCGGTCTAACTGAAAATCTGAGACATTATTTGTATTGAATAAAAAATAACTTGAGGATGTGTTAGAATAAGGGATGAACACATGACATGAAGAATACTGGAGGAAGTTGATTAAAAAATGATGGGTCAAAATTGGTCTTGATAAGTTTCCAAAGACATCATAATGATTGTCATATGAAGGAAGAAAAGGACTTGTATCCTCATGATGTGGGGAAATATACAAAAGGATGGATATGCTAGATATTATCATACAAATACCCTGATCATTATAGAGAAATATTGATTGACACCACTAATGATATTTTCACGTAGATAACTGTTGGGTTCTGAAGGGTGATTAGGGCGTCATGCGGAAGCTTACAATTTGCAAATCATATAATTGATAAATCAGATAACAAAAACTTATTCTAAAAATCAAAATATTATTATATCAAAACTAATATAAAGAAAAACATTGAAACTTTAGAGAGAATGAATCTCCCCATAAACAAGACTCTTAAACGAC
>JAJOOS010020813.1:0-27877 GCA_029582725.1 Solanum chiquidenum | reverse complement strand
AATTTCAATGTTTTTCTTTATATTAGTTTTGATATAATAATATTTTGATTTTTAGTATAAGTTTTTGTTATCTGATTTATCAACTATATGATTTGCAAATTGTAAGCTTCCGCATGACGCCCTAATTACCCTTCAGAACCCAACACTATCCTAATATTTATGAAATAAATCTCATAACTTATAAAGGATAGGGAAAAAAATCAAGAGAAATAAAGATAAAACCTGATTATTACCCCCATTGAATCACATTCTATTTGTCAGCAATGATTCCATGCAAGTCACTTTTCTTGCTAATTTTTTCCTTCTTTTCCAGTTTCCATCATATTCCAATTTTCCTCAGAAGACATTGAATTTCAACGAGAAACTAAACTCATGTTCAAATATTGTTAGGAGACAACATTTGTTCATTTACTTCTTCTCATAGTTATATAAAACCAAGAATATAGAAAAATAATTAAAGTGCACATCTTAGCCTTTATGCACAAAATAACTTTTCTCATTGAAATTTTTTTGAAGGGATGCAATGCTTGAATGCACTTGGGAAGAAAATAATAATAATCTTACACATTCAAGAAAAACTTACTACAAAAAATATACTCAAACATATTAAAGTAGTACTAATTCATCCCAAATTTTTATCATATGATAAAATAATTCTTTTTTTCTTCTTTTTCTTTTCAACAAAAAGAACACAGAAAATAATAGTAATTTCCTTACCACAAAAAATACCATCAATTGAAATTTCTTAAGCTTGTTATCTCCTGTATTCAGATTAGCAAACCAGAAATAATAAAAGATGAAAAGGAAAACACAAAGAACTATCCGAGTCCACAGAATCCACTGTATGTCCTTAAGAAATTTAATCCCCTCAAGTACCCGAGGTTGCAGATTAATTCCTCCCAAGATAAAATGGATTAACCATTAAAGAAGTAGCGGTACCTCAAACTTCGATAATTTCAACGAACTCAAAATGACAACAACGAATCACACAGACACGATCGATCGATTTTGTTTTGTAAGAAATGTATGCAAAAGAAGGGAAGAATTCGATGCCGAAAAATGAGAGAAAACCTCTCTATTTATAGCCAACAAAGGGTAAATGTCACAACCCTTTTGGAAAGAAGACAACCTTTCAGAAAGGTTTCAACACTTTGGAAAATGCATAACCTTTCAAACGGTCACAACCCTTTAGAAAGGACACAACCTTTGGCATAGTCACAACTCTTCAGGAGAGTCACCACCCTTCATTTCATGTTCACACCTTTAAAACCGAACACCATTTAACACAAAATACTAATTTTATCATTTCTTTATTTCTATATATGTTAGTCAACTACAATTTTGCATTTTAAAAATCGACGATCATCTGTTAATTATTGTAAAAACTTAAAACTGACGGATTATCATTGTTTTTTTTTAATAAAAAAAGTAACAATTTCTTTTTAAGAGTTTTCCTATATTTTTGCGTGAAAAATAACCGACGAAAGTGCGTTGATTTTCTTTCTTAAAAAAATCAATGACAACCCAACGAAGTCTATCGAGTTTCAACATTTTTTTTGTAGTGTTATTAATTAGCAATGAACATGAGTTTTTCTTTACTCATATTTAGTTGAATGAAAAATTAGAAAGCTGATATTTGAGTTAGTTCAAGTAGACTAGATATGAAAAAATATATATATGTGATGTTATTAAATTAACTAATTATTTTTTTAAAAAAATCAACACAATTTCGCTGATTATTTTTTCACACAATAATGTACATAAACTCTAAAAAAAAAAAAATTTAAAAAAATGATGTTCATCCATTTTTTTTTAACACAATAATGGCATGTGAAGTACACACATCCCACTTTGTTGATTCTTTGGAAAGAAGTGTCAAAATGGAACATAAAAATTGGAGTTGAAGAATTAAAATGAAATAAAATTGAGTTGGAGTGCAAAAATGAAATTTATGGACAAATTTAAAAATTTGCATATGTGTTTGGCCTAAAACAATTATATTTGTTAGCATCTCATATATAGTGAGACTATGCAAAAACTAGCATGGGCACGACACTATTATCCTAAAATTAATTAATTAGGCACATATATCTAAGCAATGCCTAAAAAGCAACACGACACAAAACAATGCATAATAAAATTAAAATCAGCTTTTTGTTTGTTTGTTTTTAGTCTAACATTTTATTCAAAACTTCTTTTTCGATCAAATCGAAAATCATGTGTTTGTTTACTGTAACAAAATAGAAAATTTACTTATGTGTTTTTCTAGGCTAAATGAATATACAGACGGTGCACTACTTTTTTATCTTAAAATGTACACTTGAATATAAATCAATTTGTTTTGTGGGAACGATCAATATTCTTGTATTTCTTGCTTTGTCGTCACTATTTATTCATCTTGTTTCTTTGATCAATACATCGATTAGTGTTACAATGGATAAATTAAAACTTTTCTTTTCTTCCATTCTTTACTTTGCTACAAAGTTTTTGTTTTGATTATGTTACTCCAGATGACTACTTTACTGGTCATCTTTATTAAAAATAAACGGTACATAATATTTGTCATCTTAAAAAATCAAGTTAGAATTGATTATATTATTTTCATTTTGCCCGGAATCAATAAATATGAAAGAGAGATTATTTAATATAATGAAAAAGAGAGAGTGTTGTTTCTGTTCATTTTTAATTGTTATGTTGCGCTTTTTGAAAGTCAATTTGACTAATTTTTAAAGTTAAATTAAATTACATTAATTCGATATTTTAAATAAAAAATTTAGATATTCAAAAGCTATACGAAAAATACTATAAATTGCATTTTTTTTTGCATATAAATATGATGAAAAAGTACATCATAAAATGTTAGTCAAAATTCTTATCGTTTGACTATAAAAATGGAAACCATGACAACTAAAAAAGGATAGAGGGAATAATATTTATTGAGATAAAAAAAATATGGACAATTTGAGAAATATTTACTTAAAAAATGTCATAATGATGAGTAATTTCTGTTACTTAAAAAAATGTCATAATGATGAGTAATTTGAGAAATATTTACTTAAAAAATATGAGAAATAAATTGGACGGGAGGGAGTAATTTCTATCAAATGGGGTTAAAGAATACTAATGTAATTAAATGTCATAATGATGGTTATTATTACTGTTATTAATGATAGATGATGTAACTAATTATGATATCTCTCCACATATTGCAAGACAACTATATTAATAGATTTTCCCTTAATTAATCCCCATAATAATCATGCAGTGTGTTTCAACATTATTGGTGATGGCCTTCGATTTGATAGCGAGTACTAATTAATGTTTGATACGAGGTAATTTATAGTACTAAAGTATGTTCTGTCTTATATAATGGTGTATAAATATGTTTATTGTTTAAAACGCTAACGTGACTTATATATGATAATTGTAATTGTGAAGTAAAATATTAGTTTAATAGCTGGAGAGTTATTTTGATGTATCATCATATCAAATTAAAGTTCAAAATATAAGTATAATCTAATATGTTTGAATTCTCAAAGTTTCTAATCGTTCTTCAAATCATTATACATCAATTAATAAGAGTAGTATAATAAAATAATCATATCAATAATTTTTTTTTAATAAATGTATCAAATTTAAATACGACAAGTAAAAACAAATAGAAAGAGTATCTTATTTTTATTCATAATCAATGCATCAATAACAAGTTCAAGGTCTTGTGACTTGTCAGACAAATAAACTATAACTAGGAAAAGTTTAATTTGTACCTGCCTGAATATATTTCCTTCTATGGTGACACAATATTTGGCATGTAGTCTATAGGTAGGAACATCAAATATATTTTTCAAATTTAATAATAAAAAAAAACCAAGTAGACCGTATCCTGAGTTGATAATCGAGTTATCAATTATATATGGTTCGATTTTCAACTAGTCTAACATCGAATAACACTATTGTTATGACCATTGGAAAAGAGCTGATAGTTGCATTAATTATAAGTACATAAGTTGAGAAAAATGTATCAAACATGATACTGATAATTTACAAAACTAACGTATAATATATATTTTTTTAATACATTTTACGTAACGACCTTCAAAATGGGTAACGGGTAGGTAGGTACGTGACTTGGTTTATATTAAAGGGAGTTATAAATAGTAGTCCCAAGACAATTAAAAACCGTCAAATTAGTGTCAGACCCTCCCATAAAAAGCATTACTTTATTACTCAATTTACTGTGCTAGTTTGCTCATTGGAGGACCACCAACTTCATCCACATAGTACTACTACTACTACTTTTTATGTGCTGTCCAAACTCAATCTAAATGAGATTTATAAGCAATGTCTGGTCGATGAGATAAGGATAATAATTAGTTTAAAAATTCGTTTAATTGGAAATAAATTGTTTTGAAATTAACTAAGTCATGATAAGTTATTATATTATATATATGAGATAACGTATTTCATCATTAAAATTTATCGTAATCAAATTCTCCTTTTATCTTTTCCTCATTTTCTTTCAAATTTTATTTGAAATAGAGTGTGGACAAGTTCTCCTTTATCTTTTCCCATTTTCTTTTTGCTTGTAAAAAAATAAAGCCACTTTTTGGTGGATTATTTGGTCCAAAGTATACATCACTAGCTAAGTAGTAAAGTGTTTAATTTAGTGGATTACATATTTTTGACATGGAATTAGCCAATGCTGAACTTGAAAATCACCATATATAGTGAATCCATAACTTTATATATACGTATATATATCTTTATATTTTTTTATTTTTTTTTGTTACTTTAATCCCTTTGTGTGTGATCATAATTCATAATTGATGAAACTCAAGATGAAGTAAAAGGCACGACGTGGGAAAGAGGCTTATGAGGGCACTGTGGGGTTCGAATTTAATTACATTAAATTAATAATATTGATGATGCATCGTATAGTACTAGGTTTGGATAGTTGTTATCTATCGTTTTTATAATGTTATGTTATGTGGTGTATTGTTTGGATAGTTATAATGTTTGAATAGATTGTATTATATATATTTTATCGTTATATAGTATCATATATTTACAATCTGAATGAAAAGTCTATAAAAAGAAAGTAATATACGGATAAAATTATTATAAAAAAGTAAGCTAAGATATAAATATAGTATAGTTAAATAATTAACAAAGACAAAATAAGAAAAAAGAAGGTACTATAATACGCGATCACGTCAAAATCGTTTATTAAATAAAATGAATTTTTTTTAAATCACTACATAAGATGAATTTAATGATATAATATAATAAAATTATATTTAAATTAACAACACAACACAATACAATACATTTGATGGTAACATATTAACATGTTAACAATATTCTGTTTGACATGTTAAACTCAAAATAATAAGAAAAGAGATGATTAAATTGTCGGTAGCAGAAGTTTTTTTTTTTGAGTTTCCCATCCGATGTCTCATAGGAGCCCGACTAAATCTGAATTTGCGCCAGAAAGTTTTATATTGGTGGTAAAATGCTTCCTAACAAAAGTGATTCTATATCTAGGGAACTTACATCGAGGACCTATTGATTAAGATGAAGAGTACTTATCACTCCAGTGCAACTCTTGTTGGTGGTAATTAACAGAGGAGTTATTATTATTATAAAATTAAAAATCTACACTAATTGAGCTGAAATTGAAGATTCTTAAAAGAACAACAGTTATTATAACACTAAATAAATAAAATATTGCCACATAGTTTCAACATGCAAAAACTATAATTTTCTCTACAATAATGTATGTGCCATATATGGGCAATGGGCAATGGGAAATAACAACTTCAATAGAATATTTCTTATTTTTCCCAAAACAAGTCCCTGCATATTTTGCTGACTTGGGGAAATCTCCTTCATTCCCTAATTTCAATAATTTGTACTACTACTTTGTCCATTTTTTGATGTTATACTAATATTTTTTTCCTTAAGGAGTAGTTTGTTTATTAAATATTTATATTCTTGATTCTTGTTTGATGTTGAGTAACTTGTCACTATGAACATTGATACCATATTAAAAAATATTTTCCTCCCAACAAAGTACAGCCACAGCCAAAATTATTTAATTTTACCTGTTCATTTTAAATTTTACACTACCCTTAAAAATATAATAAAAATTAATATGAGTATTTTATCATAATAGTAATAATTAATTGATATATAATCTTAAATTTTTCTGAGAAAAATATAGAGAAATAAATAGTGAATATTATGAAAAAAAATATTTTTTTTCCTTTATATTTTTGTAACCAATGTTAGGAATGGGGACATCTCTATAATTTTGTCCCTTCTTATTGTCTAATCCCATTTCAAAATAGAAAGAGATTTTGCTTTGGCTTGAAGAGTTACTTTCACTTCTCTTAACTGCACGCTTAACCCTCGATTCTTGTTCTATCAATGCCAAGGACATAGGACAACACCACAAACACACCACAAGAACAATTTCTTCCTTATTTTTTTTTGGTTTATAAAAATAACGAACACTAAAGCACACACATTTTTTTAATTGCCCACTCAGTATTCTAGTCCAATTAATTATTGCAGAATTCATTTTGGGCAGCACTCCCATATTTTTCTTTTCAAAATTATCGAATTCAAAATCTTTGATTAAAAATAAAAAAATCTCAATCATTCTACCATAGTCCGTCCGTATTGTTAGGACCGAAATAATCAGATATCATGCGTAAGCTATCAATGCAAACCTTGAAAGACCTAAGAAGATAAACGAGAAATATACCAAAAGAGACATAAACATTTAATGTGATTAGGTCAATCGACTTATGTCCACGAGAAGAAATGAAAAATCCACTATATAAAAAAAGTACACAATATTGAGAACAATAATCTCACAAATTTACTCAGAATAAAAAGAGATTCACATGAATGATAACGTAACACTTGTGTTTCACGAATTCTCTCTCTAAACAAAACTCTCAAATCCCCTATAACTACATTATAAATGCTACTATATAAGTTTAAAGAAATAAACCTCTATTTATAAAATCGAACATAAACACTTTATATTTTCTTTTTACAAACGAAAAATCAAATTATGATAAGAAACTCAGAGCAAAACAGTATTAAGAGACAGACAGACACATTTAAAGTACTACTGCTCAAAAGAAAAAAGAAACCAACTGAGTCAGTACTAGTACTTCATCTCTGAAACAAAGCAATAACCTCACTCTCCCACCATTTCCAGTCAAAGGTGGGTAACAAGACAACTAACATGGGTTTTCCTCCATTATTCCTCTGTTTTCTCTTCATACTCTTTTCACTCTCTGTAAGTGGAAATGCTGAGTTACAAGCTCTAATGGACTTAAAAGCTAGTCTTGACCCTGAAAATGCTTTGCTCACTTCATGGACTGTTTCTGGTAATCCATGTGATGGTTCTTTTGAAGGTATTGCTTGTAATGAAAAGGGTCAAGTTGCTAACATTTCTCTACAAGGTAAAGGCCTTAAAGGGAAGTTGTCACCAGCCATTGGTGGGCTAACTCACTTGACTGGACTCTACTTGCATTATAACTCATTGTATGGAGAGATACCAAGAGAAATTTCTAATTTGGTTGAGCTCACTGATTTGTATTTGAATGTTAATGATCTCTCTGGTGAGATCCCTCAAGAACTTGGAAACATGTCAAACTTGCAAGGTCAGTGACTAAGAAACTAACTTCTCTGTTTTGTGCATTATGTTTTGCTTGGTTTTTGGGTTATTTTAGATTTTGAAGTTACAAACTTGAAATTTGAAAATGTGAATTTTTGTTACTATGATAAAAAGAAGATATTTTTATATTTTCTGAATATTTTGTCCAAATGTGTTGAGCTCTAGTTGGAAAGGTAGGGGCTTCTGCTGTTAATCATTTATGTCTCACTTAAAAAAATTGAAGTTACTAACTTGAATTTGTTCTATTTGGGAAATCATAAAGATTGCTTTTTTTCCCCCAATTGTTTTACAGTTCAATTTCAGTTCCATCCCTTGTTTCCTTTCATACTACTAGTTTCTTGTTCTATGATTTTGTATTTTGGTTATCGTATTATTTTGTTGTAGTTACTGCATAGAATGATTTGTCAGGCTTTGTATAGTATTTTGCTATGACTTCTTCTCTTCTATTATTTCCTTTTCTGTATAGAATGAACTTATTTTTCTTGAGCCAAGGGTTTATTGGAAGCAAACTGTTTACTTCCAAGGTAAGGGTAAGGGTAAGGTTTGCGTATACTCTACCCTTCCCGGAGCCTACTTTGTGGGATTACATTGGGTATGTTGTCGTTCATCCCTGTTGTTCTAAAGGTGGCTTTAAGTTTTGTTTTTGGGTGTCTATTTACAACCTTTCTGTCTCACTTTAGTTTATTGTGTTGGTTCCTTATTGTACAGTTTTGCAACTATGCTATAACCATTTTACTGGTAGCATACCCACTCAACTAGGGACTCTAACAAAGCTCAATGTCCTGGCTCTGCAATCCAATCAGTTAACTGGTGCGATCCCGGCTAGCTTGGGTGACTTGGGAGTATTGATGAGGGTGGACTTGAGTTATAATAGTCTTTTCGGTTCAATTCCTTCAAAACTTGCGGATGCCCCCCTACTTGAAGTCTTGGATATCCGAAACAACAAGATTTCTGGCAATGTGCCTCTTGGTAATGAATTTTCTCGCCCTACATTGTACTCTCTCCGTTGGAGTTTCGAGAGTCAACCAAGTTTTTTTTAGTGGCATTTCCGTATATGCCTTTTAGATAATTTTAGTTGTTAATTATTGTGTTTCATAGTACTTATTATGTAGTTTTCAAATATATAAGTTTTATTTCAAAAAACCTAAAGATTCTATGTCCGATTCATGGTCAAAGTTTAAACATTTGAATGTTGAAATTCCAACTGTGCCACATAAGTTGAGACAAAGGGAGTTATGTATATGTAGCCCCATAAGAGTCGTACGTATAGTTTCTTGGTAAATTATATCTTATCTGGTCTTTTGTTTTCTGTCTTATGAAGCTTTGAAGAGATTAGTTGGAGGTTTCCAGTATGAGAACAATCCAGGACTATGCGGTGTGGGTTTCCCATCCTTGCGAGTTTGTACATCTTTGGATCGCTCGAATCCTAATAGACCAGAACCCTATGGAGTTGGCTCAAGTGGTTTATCTACTAGAGATATTCCAGAAACAGCTAATCTCAATCTAAATTGCAGCAGAAATGCCTGCACAACATCGTCTAAAACCTCACAGGCATCTGTTGTTGTAGGGGTTATTGTGGTTACTATTATTGCATCTGCTATAGGAATTCTTTCCTTCACACACTATAGAAGACGAAAGCAGAAACTTGGAGGTGGACTGGAAATGTGTGATAGCCATCTCAGTATCGACCAGGCCAAGGAAGTTAATAGGAAGAATGGTTCTCCCCTAGTCAGTCTTGAGTACTCGATTGGTTGGGATCCGTTGGCTGAGGGCCGGCGTTATGGTGGAGTTTCCCAAGAGATTCTGCAGAGATACAGATTCAATTTGGAAGAGGTGGAGTCAGCTACACAGTACTTTGCTGATAAGAATCTATTGGCTAAGAGCAACTTTTCAACTACATATAGAGGGACTCTAAGAGATGGATCACTTGTTGCTGTTACGAGAATTGCCAAAATTAGCTGCAAGTCAGAAGAAGCTGAGTTTTTAAGAGGACTAAACATTTTGACGTCTCTGAGACATGATAATTTAGTTAGGCTGAGAGGTTTCTGTTGCTCTAAAAGCCGGGGAGAATGTTTTCTCGTTTATGATTTTGTGCCAAGAGGAAACTTGTTGCACTACCTAGATTTGAAGGAGGACGAAGCTCGTGCTCTTGAATGGTCCACGAGGGTATCTATCATTAGTGGCACTGCAAAAGGTCAGTTTTTGAATCAACTCTATCTTGTAAGATCTAAAGTACAGTAATTTGACATTATATTACTTTTTCTGAGCTTACTGTCAACAATTCAATAATGCCTTTTTATCTATCTTGAGCAGGCGTTGAGTATTTGCACGGGTGCAAGGTGAATAAGCCAGCTCTAGTGCATCAGAATATCTGTGCTGAAAACGTGCTCCTTGACCAACGATTCAAACCATTGCTTTCAAATTCAGGCCTGCATAAGCTCCTCACAAATGATACCGTCTTTTCAACACTCAAGGCAAGTGCTGCCATGGGATATTTAGCTCCAGAGTACTCCACTACAGGCCGATTTACTGAGAGGAGTGATATTTATGCCTTTGGAGTGCTCATTTTCCAAATTCTATCTGGCAAGAGAAAATTCACCAGTTCAATGCGTGCTGCTGCTGAATCATCCAAATTCCACGACTTGATGGACGTGAATCTCTGTGGAAGGTTCTCTGAGTCTGAAGCAACAAAACTAGCGAAAATCGCTTTGTTATGTACACATGAATGTCCAGAGGAGAGACCAACCATGGAAACAATCGTTCGAGAAATTGGTAATTTAGCTAGTCCCTCCTAATGCTAATGATCCTCTGCCATCAGCTATTGCCTGTGGCAAATTTTCAATCCTCCTAACTTATTAGCTGGAAATAGATTCGTACTAACCTCTCACGAGTATTGGAGCTTCAAATATTTAGTCAGTCTGAGAACTTCTTCGACTAAGGACTTGACCATTTTGTGAATGTTTGTATCTCGTATGCCATTTAACCTTTTAGTATTTCTCATGTTGGAGGATTTTCCTCTGTATTTGTCTCATGGATTCTTATTAATCTGTTTGTAAAAAGATGAATGTTCCTCCATTTACCTAGGATCATTGCTTCGTTATTGTTTTGTGCCTCGACTTTCATATTATTAATTCAACAATGGTTGCTGCTTAAACATTTTGGAGAATGTGCAACAGCCATTCTCTTTGCCTTTTGTATGATAGGTGGTTGAGGAGGTAACATTTTGTATCAGTTTGAGTATAGGCTACAAAATCCAAAGGCCATGGCCCATGGGGGCTAAAGTGAGGGGTGCTTACCATCCGAGCAAGTCCCTCTTGTCTATAGAAGATTTTATCTTCGATTAATAAGAATGTCAGAAAAATTTGTCATTTAAGGTTAATCAAAACTTCCCCTCATACATATTTTGTTCTTTGTTAGTTCAATTCTACATCAAGTAACTATTTACAATTCCAATCTACTAAAAGACTACCTTATCTGGTACAATATATTGCGATTTAGGCTTCAACCACTCTCCTTCGAGGAGATTTTACTCTGTATACATGTTCTTCCCCTGTGCATTTATCTACTTTAACAATCCAGTGTCCGCGATCAGTATCCACTTTCATCTTTGCAGCTATTCTGGTCAGCAGCAGCCCTTCTCCTATAGGCAACAATTGTGTCCTCAAAGGGCTGCTCTTCCATGACTCCTTGCAGAAAGCATTGTACCCCAAAACAATGGTACTTTTATCCCTTGTGCTCTTTCGCAACGATCCTAGAATCTCTTCATGATTCTGTATGTTACAATCCACAGCTATGAAGTCAGCATCTTTGTAGTAATTTGGCAGCAGCATCTCTAGAGTCTGAGATTTCGCGACAACAAACTCAAGGTGACTAGAATTCGTTCCTAGAGCCATTTTGGAGAGATGTAATTCTTCTATGCCCCGGAGGATGCAGATCACTCGTCCTCTGGTTTGTTGAGCTGCAGCCACCAAGGCAAGGGTGGTTGAGTCTGCTACATTGGCACAAGCAACCACCATGATTTGTGCATTGTTTCCTGCTGCAAGCGCTGAAATGAACTCTGCCCCATTTGGCTCATTAGCTCTCTTTCCCTGAATTTTAATCAAATGAACACAATTTTAGCAAATAAATTCAATCAGGAAAACAAATCATTTCTAAGGAAACTCTCTAACATATACGGTCAGACCTTTCTATAACAATATTTCACTATAAGAATCATATTTCTATATCGTGACAAAGAATACTGATATAGAGAGGTTTGACTCGATTTCATCACACTACTTACCATGTTCATGGTTTTGAGAAAGGCTTTGGTGGCATTTTCAGCAGACCAACAACTCATTTTTCTTGTTTTTTCTTTATGAATTCTTGAAAGAAGTAGAGAGCTAGAGATGTAATCAACTTATTTATATACAGGACAGACAGAACCTAATTAGTGTATCCACTGTCCATGTGGAATTGATTTGGTAAAAATTCTCAACTTGGCGTTACCTAAAATAAAATATGAAAAATTATTACAAAATGGGATACCTTTTTATTTATTTATTATTCTTGAAATTCATGATCCAGAAATGAAAGATTATAATTTGGGTAAAATAGTGCTACTGGGTCTCAAAATTGAATTATTATTACTATTTAATTTGGATGTATATTTTGAGTCACAAGAAGTTGGGCATAAAGTAACGTGAAGGCCATGTTATCAATGACCTAAGGCGACCTTCCTGGAGACTGCAAAAATTGATAAAATAATTGATGACGAGGAGTCCATTAAGCTGAAAAATGTGGATAGAATTAAAACTTAGGGGAAGTTGGCGAGTGTATTAGAAATAATAATGCATACATTAATTTTGCGTATTATTAGTATGTTGTTTGATACATTTTTCTCCAGATATATTTTATTTGGTATTAAGATATGTATATTAATAGCTACATGAAAATTCACGCGATTAGTAATGCAAGGGGTGTTAATGCATACATTAGCATTGTTAAAGATACAATTGCTCCTAAAAAACTTTTCAAAATCTTTTCCACTGAATTTATATGGAGGATATTTTTGTAAGCAAATATTTTTATATACAAAACCAAATACTACATAAGAAACAATTTCGGCATAACTAATACTTGCGTTATTAATGTCAACATTACTAATATATCATATTCAATACTCTTTCTGTCCCTAATTATTTGTCTGCTTTTAAATTGACACACCTATTAAGAAAGCAATGATTGACATAGTGAGTTTACCATTTTATCCATATTAATTATGAAGTGGGTTAATTATAAACTTAAGGGGTCATTTGGTGTGAAGGATAATACAAAATAGTCCTGGGATTAAATTATAGTAGCACTTAATTTGTTGTTTGGTTGGCAAGTTCGGGATAACTTATCCCGGGATTAATAATTAGTACCGGGATAAGTTATCCCTCCCCTTGGGTGGTATAGTAATCCCGGGATAACTTATCCCGGGATAAAATAGGTAAATGACAAAAATGTCTCTTTCAACCCTTTTGTTACATCACTTTTTACATTCATGAAGGGCATTTTTGTAAACAAATAAATTGTTCTTAAAATTTATTATTTTGAATACAACAAATCAAACACTCAATAAAAAATAATCCATCATAACTTATTCCATCATAACTAATCACATCATAATTTATCCCATCATAACTTGAATTCAAACCAAATGACCCCTGAGTTTCAAGAAGTTCTACATTTTTCAAAGTAAGTAATTGAGGGTATAATAGGTAAATTTTTTTTGTCATTTCTTGATTTGTCAATATGAACAAGTAATTAGGGACAACTAAAAAGGAAAAAATGGACAAGTAATTAAGAATAGAGGAAGTACTATTTTTAAACACCCTATTAAACGCCCTTTTACTTCATTAAGCAGTATTAGCATGTTTTAAGGTACAAACAGTGTGCTAATTAATATGCTTAAACCAAAACCAAGTTCTCCTTTGTATTAACAGCTGTCTTTTGAGAAGATTCAAGAATCAAAACTATTAGGTTGCTGGGATTGTAATTAATACTACTAGTTTGCTATTTTTTGTATATGTGGTTTCCTTTTTTAAGTTTTTTTTCTGAAAAAACATAAATAAGTGTTTATCATGGAAAATTCAAGTGTTTGGCTTAAAATAAAAAACAAAAAATTAGGAGCCACTTTGGGTTAGCTGATTTAGAATAGCTAATAAACATTTAATGTATTTTTTTTCTCTCAAAGTGATCTGTTAAATAAGCAATTTATTTTGAGATTTAAAAATAAATAAATAAAAGTGATTAAATGGTAAAATATTTGATCAAAACGAAAAGCTTTTATAAGTTGGAAAATGCAAGTTATGAGGTGATCAATATATGTTTTTAAGTAGGCGTTTGGCCATGCGATATCATACCATGATATGGAATTGTGAGATGGAATCAGCGTTTGGACATGCGATTTTACGCAATTTCATCTCATGATTCCATATTCTCCAAAAACCATGACATTGGAATTCCATATCATGATTTGAGATATTTTTAATACAAAAATTGATCCACAATTTATATTTTGTTAAAACAACCCCACATTTATATCTACTAACCATTTATTTTATATGTAAATAAAATTTATAATGACATCATTACTTTTTAAAATTTATTATTCTCACCAACATATAGTCACTTTAACTCACACCAACCAATTGTTGAGTAATATTAAAGACTAGTACACTACAATTTATGTTCAATTTTTTTTATTGAATTAAAGTTAGATGAAACAATTACTTAAGTGGAGAACAAATAACAATGTAATAATTTATTATGCAATTTATAAATTTTTGTTTATTTGGTAAGATTAAATAAACAATTGGGGCCATTTTAATAGTTTTACAACTTATGAAATTTTTATGTTTATGAGAAAATATACAACATCAAAATTTCACATCGCATGTCCAAATAAAACTTCAATTTCATGTTATGATATTATATCATGATACCATATCACATGACCAAACGGGCCCTTAGTGATTATGTTTGTAAGCACTTAGCATTAGGGGTGGGGTGAAGTGCACAAATATAAATTTTTGGAGTCGCAATTTAATTGATGCTTATTATGCATTTTTTTAAAATACAAGTTTCCTCATTTTTGGAAATAATTCAAACATACACTATTGAGGTTGATAATTCGTGTTTGATATATATGTAAAATTTGACTTAAGTTTTCAACATGTGAACCTAAATTTATGTTGCCGAAAAAGTTTTTTGCTTTTCGAATTTCAATAATTCAACCCTCAAATCTATTTTAAGTTAGCTCAAATTTAAAAGAGAAAATGCATAAAAATCCCTCTGAACTTGGTCGGATAACTTACTTTAGTACTTAATTACACAGACGTTTAAATACTTCCTTAACATCTTTGAGGTGAATTAAAAATCTTATTATACCACTCTCACTTGTCACATCATAGCCATGTAAGTGCCACAACATAGCCATATCAGCACCACGTCATTAATTAATTTTTTTATTAATTATTTTCACAAATTTTTCTTTAACACTTCTTAAAATTAATTTACACTAAGTAATTAATTACAAATGCATTTTCTAAAATTAAAATTAAAATTAAAATTGTGGATCCATTTTTATTTCCCCATACACTGCCCCACCCACCCCCTTTTTATTTCCCCCCAATACCCACCCCCCACCCACCCCCTTCACTTCTTTCTTCTTCCTTCTTCTTCACAATTTCTAGCTCTTAACTGTTCATTTTCTTCTTCTTCATATTTTCTAATGAGCTCCACCACACCTCCTGTTTCTCTTCCTTTCTTCGTCTTATTCTTCACCAATAAGTTTTTTTAGCTCCGATGAAAATCAATAAAATTTATAGGTGTGAAATTGACGTCAATAATAAGATGTTGGTGTTGGATATTGTGGATTACTAAAGAGATGGTGAGATTGAAGTAGTTGATAGAGTTGAAGATGAAGATGGAGGAAAAAAAGATGCTTCAACGGAGAAGAAGCTTATTGGGGAAGACAATAAAATGAAGAGAAAAAAATTAAAAGTTTTATGGGCTTATAGGAAAATTCATATAGTTTAATAAAAGTTAATATATTAAGAAAATAATATTTAAAATATAATTATATATTGACCTATAAAAAAATGACATGTGTATGATTTTTTTTTTTCATTTTTAAACTCCTTCACACACTATTAGGTGAGTGAACTCACACTCTTTGCCACATCATCCCTTAGGGTTGCATTTAATTTACTTCAAAGATGTTAAAGGAGGTATTTAAACGTCATAGTAGTTTAATTGCTAAAGTAAGTTATCCGACCAAGTTCAAATTTTTTTATGTGTTTTCTCAATTTAAAACATAAGTTCCATATATCATAAAAAACAAACTATAACTGTCAATTTATCAAAATAACAACAAATTTAACGAACCCATTTAGTGCCCTTTTATTTTTTCACGTATGTATACAAGTTAAAATTGACTAAATTTTCAGGCTTGTATGTTTGAATATTTTTGGCAACAAAATAATAATTTTATTTTTCAAAATTTGACATCCAAATCTACTCCTGAAACACAATTTGAACATAAGTTACATTTATCATAAATAGCACACCTTGATTATCGATTTGTCAAATAATTAACAACATATCTAACAAACACATTTCACACTCCTTCATTTTTTTCATTTATGATTGCACTTATATATATATATATATATATATATAACAAAATTTTGTCCTCCAACATTAATCCACAAACTTTATGGTTTTTTCTCTCCTTTCTTTCCTATCAAAATAATTTGCGAGGATGTCTTGAATCAACCAATGCCAAGGCAACAAGGCTAGCATCAAACCTACCTGCCGAGAACCCTCCAACATTCTTACCCAAAAAAAAGGGTTCTATATAAGAAGCCCTTTGAATAAGCGAGGCTTTCCTAAAAGTTTAGAGTGATTTCGAACTTGATTCAGATTCCAGGAGGGGAAGACTTCCTGATTCTCTAGTCGAATTATCACTTTCATTCGGCATGGAAACCACTAGCGGTATAATCACTTATGCCCTAGGCAAAAGAGAGGCTTCAGTTTCTTGCTTATCTATGGAATATCGCATTGTTACGGGCCTTTCCAAATATTATGGGATGCTAGAAATCTACTTTTTTTAATAAAATAGTAAAATGCCTGAAGAATTTGAAAAGTTAGTTTTTTTAATTAAAAATATAATAAAAGATTGCATTTATCTATTAAAATTGTCCATCATTACTATTAAAATATAAAAAATGTGAAGAGTTAACATTCAATTTAAGCCATAATAAAAGACCATAATCATCTATATAATCAAATATATACGGATCATTTTGATAGGAAAGAAAGGAGAGAAAAAACCATGAGTTTTGTGGATTAATGTTGGAGGGGAGAATTTTGTTCTCATTTTTTTTCTTAGATTGTCAATATTTTGATTTTTTTTGCTGATTAATTCTTATTTATTTCTCTATATTTCAGATTTAAATTTGCAGTTGTGTATTTTTCACTTCTCAATCACAATATCAGGTACTCATTTTCTGACAATTATTATTTACCAATTTTTTGAATTTCTTTCGCTAACTAATTCTTATTTGTTTCTCTACATTTCAGATTTAAATTTGTAGTTGTGTGTATTTTTCACTTCTCAATCGCAACATCAAGTACTCATTTTCTGACAATTATTATTTCACAAAAATATAATATAATATGTAGAAAAATATAACATATGTCTAAGATTAAGATTTATGAAAAGTATAAGAGATATAAACTTTAGATACATACATGATTATTAGTTATTTGAACTTTTTCCTGTTTTGGGAATATTTACACATAGTGATAGTCTGATAGATTTTGTTATATTTTATACATTATGATTATATTTAAAAAGACTTATTAAAATTATTTTGTCAAATTCACATATATTATATTTTATAATCTTGAATTTAACAAATGTTGCATGTTTGTACAACTATGATTTATATATATGTAATATTGATTAAATTTTTTGATATCACTAATTATTAATTAATTATCTCTATCACAAGAATTTTTATTTTTTTTACACGTGTTGAGCCATGAATTGACAATAATATACTAGAGTATGAGACTTTATAAAAGGAGAATGCTACAATTTCTTAAGACAAGATACAAATTTTAAGATTCAAAGCATTTGCAAACATAACTGATCATGTTGCTCATGTTCATATTCGAACTATTTGTTGTTGAAATAGCAAAAGACGAAATATATATCATAAAAATCACACAAGAAAAATGTCAAATTAATTAAATTATTATATATAGCTACAAATTATTGTACTTTACTTTTAAAATTTTAATAAGTCATTATTTACATGTTTATTAATATTATTTGTAATATTTTAAAAATTATATATGTTGACATTGGACAAACGTGTAACGCACATTCCTAGAAACTAGTAGTAGATGTATAAAAGAGCTCATTTAATCTACAAAGTCACTAGTAATTCTCTTTTTAATCAATAAACAACAATTTTTACACCATAATAGTAGCTCCGCCCAAAACAACCACATAGGTTTTATTTTTCGCAAGAGACGAGTTTCACACTTGAACATATGACGACAACTCTTGCTATTGCGCAAAAGCTGCCCTTCAGTAAACCACAAAGAAAAGCTGGGGAAAATTAATATTAACTTTGTATGAATCCAAGTTGCACGAACTCTTTACTTTTGATATCATAACGTATACACTATTTTTGGCGAATCTGACACACACCCCTGACTCTTGAATATGAAATGACAATTTAGCATAAGAATAGGCGGTAGTTCAGAAGCAGAACAAGTCAGAGTTTGTATTGCCTGTGGATAGGGAAGCATAGATGTAGATCCAATCAAGTTGAGAACTTGTTGTCTTAACAGAGAAACAACGTGCATAAATTCTGTGTCCCCTGGTCTTTAGAGGCCAGGTCCCATTATATATTATCTTCTGATTCTGCACTTGTAGTAAGTAATGAAAAAAATAGAATTTAACTATTTCGTCCCAATAGGCCACAAAAAGACACTTCTTGGAACTTACTCGATCTCTTATTCTAGTTTATATGATATAAAATTAAAAAAAATGAAAATGGCAGAAGAGAGATTTGAGTCAATAAGTTTAATATTTTGTAATATGATTATGCAAGCTGTGACCTAAATATTAGGATGTTGTATTGGAAGTGTTAACTTAATGGTGGACATATTTGCACCAACTTGCCGTGTCCTTAATGTGGAGAAATCATATTAGTATTCTTTCATTAAGCTAAAGCTAGCTCAAAAATAGTTATAACATGTTCTGATATTATTTGTTTTTGCTTAAGTTCTTCATACTAAAAAAAAGTATCTCTCCACTTTATATATAATTTTTCAATTTGTTGGCACGGCCCAACAATCTCCCCCTTCGAACTAAGTTGGTGATGGGGCAGAGGCCGACCCAGAATATCAGTGTGACGGGAGCATTACTATCTTTAGTACACCAATTAAAGTAAAGAATTAGTCAAACACCATAAAAAATACGAACGGGTGTAGCTGGGGCTTGAACTCCAATCTCACACTCATGCTCAAGGCATAAGGGGCATGACGACCAGATGCCCCAATCCAGTAGATATAGTTTTTTCCATAGTTAACGGGTGTCCATGCATCTCCTTCTAATAGGATAGGTGCAGCCCTATCTATGGGTCTCTCCTCGAACTAAGTACTTAGTGGAGCATTATTATGATCCACTCGTATTTCATTAAGTGTCATCCACATGATCGACTATTTATGGTCATCAAAGCCCATAACTTCTTCTTGTGCGTGTGTGTCTCTAATCTATCCTTGACATATTGAAGGTAGTAAACCGAGCAACACCCAATTGACAATTGCTTCTCCATATCATACTCATCTCGTTGAATCATTAGCTTTGATATTCGCTATTTGACTAAATCAGCCTAAAAATACTCTTAACATGATGCGATACTATTCACCTTGGGCCAAATCCATATTGGTTTCCCAAAATACGTCACATCAATAAAAAATAATATTCATATAGCTTATATGTTGTTTCAATTACCTGTGTGAAACTTTATTCTCACATCCAACCTCTCTAATATACCCTAATAGATACTACCTACTCCCTCCGATCCATTTTAATTAGTTGTCATGTTTACCTTTTGCATACTCGTTAAGAAAACATTTGCTAAAATGCTGAGTTGACTAAACTATCCTTATTTATCGTTTGATCTCAATTTAATTCTTCCTTTCACTATTTTAATCTCTTTCCACATTTTATTAGAGAAATGATAAAAGTGAGAAAAAATTATTTTCTATCTTGATTATATTATTATCAATTATTTTTAGTAACCATAACCAACAAATTTAAGTAGAGACTAGCTATTATGTTGCCACAAGCACACGTGCGTGTAGCGCTGTTATTCATGTGGATGAGATGCAGATCATAAGCATCTTTTCACGATCCTCTTTATAATTAGCTCAAATAAATTCAGTCAACATTATTGATATACTTCATACTTTAGAATTTAGATTATTGATTTGGTATTTGCCCACCAAATTAGACTTGTAACCCCTATGATTAAGAGAGAAAAAAAAAGTAGAACGTGTACGTAGTTGTTGAAAGCTGGCAGATTCAATCTGAAATGTCATAATACATAAATATGTCATTTAACTTGGCCTTATTTCACCTTCATGCCCTCCAGCTACGGGTATGCACACGTAGATACTTAAACTTGTATAAAGTTGAACAAGTAGACACATGAGTCCTATGTGACATAATACATGTAGGACCCAAATTTCCATATAGGATGCCACGTAGAACATGTGTGTCTATTTGTTCAATTTTATACAAGTTTAAGTGTTTATTTGTGCACATCCAAAATTGGAGTACATGAATATGAAATGAAGTCAAGTTAAAGGACATGTTCCTTTATGTATTATGCCATCTAAAATCCATACACATATTGAGGGAAAAGACTTACCCATTCACGTACAATGTTTACACAAAATCATATAAATTTACCATAATTACGTAATCATATATAAAACATATTCATTAATTTGACGTGAACATCGAGTAATTTGCACGATTATAATGAAGTACGGTACCTTGTAGAGAATGTTAATTACCATATGCTACATCTCAAATTATGGCAACAGAAATATTGAATGGAGAATTGCATTATGCAAAATGACAAAGTATATACTAAATTACTAATCAATAGGCTTAATTAATCAAAATATTGCAGCTATATACAGTTCAAAATCATTGTGGAAAAATATTTTTTCCCTAATTAATCAATACTACTAATCAATCTATTAAATAAAGTTTACAAAACAGAGAGACTTATGTGACGTCCCGCCACCAAGCGCCGCACAGAGCCTTAGCAAAAACTCTGAGTCCGTGACACTTAGGCTTCAACTGGTTTTCCCCTGATTCTAAAAACATGTTCTTCCCCTGTGCATTTATCTACTTTCACAATCCATTTACTTTTCTTCCCTGAAACTCCCAAATTTCCCCCTTTTTTCACCGTTTTATTACTAGTCACTAACAATCCTTCTCCTATAGGAAGCAAATGAGCATTGAAGCTCTGGCACCTCCATGAATCCATACAGAGCGCGTTGTATCCCAAAACACTCACATTTTCTCCCATCATTCGCGCTCTTTGAAGGATGCCTTCGCAGTTGTTGAGGTTACAGTCAATGAGAACAAAATCCGCTTCTCTATAGTCACTCATTAGTAATGTGTTGACATCTCCAGTGACAAACTCAACATATCTCGAGTCGTGCCCTAGAGATTCAATTGATTCGATCAGCTGACAAGCTGATCCAATGATACAGATGACTCGGCCACCTGTCTGGTGGGCTGCAACCACCAGAGCTAACACGGTGGCCGAGTCAGCTGCACCGGCACATGCAACAACCATAAGTTGTGCATTGTTGCCTGCTGCTAGTGCTGAAATGAACTCTGCCATCTCTGGCTCCTTTGCACTTTTTCCCTGAAAAAATTACAAATTTAATATAAGATTAGAAAATGTACAACGCTATAAATTGGAAATTGAAGGTAGAAAAGATGTATGCAAAGTAATACTAACCATTTTAATTGCTCTAAGATAAGCTTTGGTAGCATTTTCAGCTGACCAGCAGGCCATTTTTCTTACTATACTTTTTTTGCCTTGGAAATTTGATTGTGACTCTTGAGTGCCCTGGATAATGGATATGTATTTTTAGCTATATATATAGCATAAAAGATAGGGAGGTAGTTATGGGCAAATAGGTACATAGGTGTCCAATTGTCCAATCAATGTAGTAACGTCCTAACATGAAGGCAAAACTAGATAAAATAGGCATTTTTTTTATACTACTCCATCTGTCCAACAATAGTTGTCAACTCTTAACTTGACACAAGAATTAAGAAGCAGTAAATAATAGAAATAACTTTACCAAATCACTCTTAGTATTAAATATAAGTCATCTAAACATGAATAATATTTAATACCAAGGGTAAAATAAACACAACATGGTAAACTATTCATTGATTTTATAAACTGGACAAGTATTGTTGGACATCCCAAAATAATATAATGGACAAGTAAAGATAAACGGAGAAAGTATTAATTAATTAAAACATTTAACTTTCATATACACATAAACAATATAACCCTTCTTGGTAGAGGGTTAGGCTAGACCCCTACCTTGTAGATTAATAGAACGTAGCAAAATACATATACGATATAGGAATATGAAGCCTAACCTCTTTGAAAGAGACGAAGGAGTTGGGCTGTTATAACTTCTAAGAGAATATATGAGATACGAGATATGAGGTCTTTTTAGATTTTACCTTACCACGATTACCTCCACAAAATTTACAAATTATCAGCAATATATATATATATATATATATATATATATATATATATAGACCAATTCATAAGGCTTTATTTCTTCCTAATCCTAAGTTTAGGGATCTTCCAATAATTTATCCATTTGAATTAAACCTCTCACTTGTCTAATTGGGAGACTATCATGGGAAGTCTAAATCTTCTCATACCGATAATTAATCGAGTAATTACAACTCCCTCCACTCCATATTAAGTTAATTTTTGAGGCATTTTCCATTTTTTAAATTAACTTTAATTGTTCAGTTTTCAAGACTACTTTTAGAGTGTTCTTCCGATTTTACCCTTCATTAGTTAGTATTGAAATTAGTGATTAATTAATATCTAGTTATTTTAATCATAAATTTGACAATAATTAATAAGGGTAAAAATGAAAAACTAGGTTCAATTTATGTCTTAATCTACTTTTCTTAAAGGATGTAAAACACCTCAAGAATTAACTTAATATGAAATGGAGGGAGTATTATTTAGGAGATCTGATAGCGTAATTTTTTTTAATATCATAGAGTATTTAGGAGTAACTCTTATTTTATTTTCCGATTACACCGTACGTGCGTTGCATTAATATATAAAACGATTGGCATTACCAAAATATTCGATTAATTAGGTAGCTGTAGTGTTGTACATGAGGGAGACAAATGAAAATTAATTATAATGTGTAAGTAGGATTATATTATCGAAGCAATTTATATATATATATATTTATTATATAAATCAACAATTAGTCTCTCATAGAGACAAAACTGATGAGGTTCATGTTAGACCTGACACCCATCCAACAAACTTGTATTTTTCAAGATTCTAGTTTTTTTTAAAAAATAATTATTATATGAATTATTAATCATTAATTAAATATTATATGTATATAATTGGTCTTGTCCTGCCTTGGTCCTTTTAGAGTACGTACGGTTCAATTCAAAATCCTTCAAGAAATAATGCATTTAGTCATGATTTGGTTGTTAGCTTAAATATCTTAGAAATTGGTTGTTGTGAATGATTTCTCTTAAAATAAAATAAAATAAATTAGTGGAATATAATTAGTCAAGAGAAATTAAGTAAATTATGTGTCCCAAGAGCACCTATAAACACTATGTTGGATTGTGTTTCTTGTTTCAGAAAGGAAAATGTTTTTCACGAAAATAACTTTCTTTTTCCGAGTAATATATGGAAAGTTATATGCTAAAGTAGTCAAAATGAATGAACACGTTCAATTCAATAAAAACAAATTTCTTTTGTCACCATGTTACGAAAATAATTGACATAATAAAACCAAAGATAAACTGCATGGAGGTTCATGCATTGAACACACTATATATATATATATACAAACGCTGCAAACAAAGCAAGGAATAGTCCAATTAAGTATCAATCTGATGTCTAGTGGTCTTATAGTATTATCTCTTTCATTTATGAGGGACCAATTTGTTACAATTCTTATAATTTTAAGCATATCTTAGCCTTGTGGCGGTGAAGCCACTACTCACTCACGTATAATATGTCCTTGTTCCTAGTTTTTTTTTGCCTTTTAATAATGGTACGTGCTGTTTGAGTCACCTTGTGCAAACTTCAACTATTCCATCAAGTAATTATCATCTCTCATCAGCATATGTATCGTATAATTGATAAGAAACATACTTTGAATCCTAACTCAACTCTAAAAACTAGCTTGAGGAGGTGAATATTTCCTGATCAGACCATATAAGGAAACTAAATCCACATCCTATAATTAATGCATGTGAGAAAATTTAACATCCCCACACACTTAATGTTTTCCAATTGGAGCGTGAACAACATAATGGGAAGCCCAATTATATACGGTAAATCAAGAATAAGTTTAACTCGGGTATATATATATATAAGAGAATTTGACTTTAGATTTAACTCAGCCCTATATATACTAATAACTCATGAGACGATAATTGTCCAAAACCACGTATAAAATGGGTCAAGTCCAAATCCCACAATTGATGTAGGACAACTTAAGCAGATATAAAAGGAATATATTTCCAAAAGAATATTGAATGGATTAAGTCGGAAAAATGAGGAAGATAAGTTTGAAGAAATATGGACAAGTTATGGGTCTAAAAAAATAAATTAAATAAGTTTGAAGATATATATGTGTCCACGTGGACACATTACTATTTATAATTTTGCATTATTTTTTATGTCCACGTGGGCTAATATATATGTTTAAAATACGGTATTAAATAGTCTAGGGAGGTAATAGATCCTCATGAAAGTTTAGTATCGTAACAACAAATCCGACCAAAATTGAGGTATTTTCAGACCCTTATTCCTAGTTGTAATAAAAGGGACATATGTGCATGGGGTTGGGAAGTTGGACCAGTATATATATATATATTGCTTCATAAAAGGTAACTTTGATATGATGTCTCTGCTGCATTTGCCATTACCATGCCACTATGCCAGGCTGCTGCAATGCATCTATATATATCTTTCTGATAAGGGGGCTCCCTCTTCATATTTGGCTTCATGCATGCATCTTTCCATGTGGAACCATGAAACTATATCTATTGTGTAAATGTAATTAAAGAATTTTCATGTGATCATATTGACTCCATTAGAAATGCTCCATCCTCACCTTATTAATACTTCCTCGATTCGCGTTTACTTGTCTACTTTGAATTATGCATGCATGCTTCTTAATAAACAATGAATTAATATGCATATGATGAGTATTTTACGGATTGATGTATTGTTTTTAGGTCTTGAAAAATGATTTGAAAAATAAGTAATTAATGTCAAGGGTAAAACAGAAAAATAATTCTTATTATCTTTTCTTGATATGTTAAAAGTCACAAGTAAAAATAAAATTGTATTTTTAGAATACATGACAAGCTAAAGTCATGAATAGAGGGAGTATGTATCTTAATGTGAAGTTTAAGAATGTAATTGGGAAGACTTTTGAATCTTGTAATCTTAAATATGTCAAGTGAGATGTTTACGTTGTGGTTATTTTAACTATTAAAAAGAAAAACAAAACACATAATTTTAAATAGGTATATATCATGAACTAAATGGAATCCTTTTGAAGATGTGTCTCCATTATGATCATTATTTATTTGACTTTCTCATCCAAGAAGGGAAATAGAAAAAAAAAAACAAATTAAACGATATAAATAAATAGGGTAAGGCATAAGTATCCCCTAGACTATGAACGAAATCCAGAGACACACCTAAACTTAACGAAGGTCCTATTACCCTCCTAAACTCATTTTTTTTGTATTTTTGTGCACCTTATGTGTTGATGTGGCACCTTCAACACCCAAGTTGGTTGTGTTTGTACACACTCGCCCGCCACATATGTAAATATTTTTTTTAATTAATTATTTTTATTAAAATAAAAAATAATAATTTTTTTTTGTAAAAAATAAAATTTTAATTTTAATTTTTTTTTAAAAATATTCTTATTTCTTTATCTTGTATTTAAATTAAGTTAATACACATTTTTTTACCTTGTATCGAAACTTTTTTTTACCTACATTCATTGTTTTTTCTCTTTTATTTTTCTATTGATTTTATTTTCTTTGTCTTTCGTTTTGATTTGATTTCAAATTTAATTCCAAATAAGTTAAGTTTGAACGGATATTAAATTAAGTGAAGAAAATCAAAGAAAACATAAAAAAAATTAAAAGGTTAAAATTAAAGGAAAGTTTATTTTTTTTAAAAAACAATACACATAATTTTGTAAAAATAATTAAAAGTGAAAAGATAATAAATTAATTTTAAAAAAGTTTAAAGTGAAAAGAAATTAAAATAAATATTTTACAAAGAAAGAAATAAAATAATTAAATATATATAAGTTTTAATATCAATAAATATGTGTACTAACTAATTATAAAGTTATCAATAAAAAAATGACATGTGTCCAATTTGTGAACTCATCACTTGCCTTAAAGAGAGTGTGCACACTCTCTATGCCATGTCAACATTTGTGGTGCATTTATTCCATTTTAAATTAATTTAGGAGGTAATAGAACCCTAGTTAAGTTTAAGTATGTCTCTGAGATTTCGGTCTAGGGAGGGGGAAATAGTAAGTATAATACCATAGCTAGTCATGACAAGAACTAAAACATTAAATACCATTTTATGCAGGGAGGGGAATAGTAAGTATAATTCCATTTTCTATTAACTTTTTTTAATAAAAGGTATAATAGTGGTGTATTACTTGTGAATTATGATGGGAGTGAAGTTAAAAGGTGTTGAGAAGCTCCTAATTATTTATTCTGTTGGCCAAATTAAACTAAGCACTTAATTAGTACTAGTTGTTTGCTTCGGATCACAAGTTTGTGCGTTCGTAAAGGACTGTCTTAAATTTATAATATTTTCCAAATTCAATACAAAAAATAATCATAAATATATTTTTTGATACCTTAAGTGAATTATTGTTAATTGTTTTTCAAAACATAATCTAAACATAAAATGTTATAATTTTAATCCATAAGCATTTAGCAAAACTTAAATTTTCAAGAGCTAAACTAAATGTCAATTCAAATTAAAGTATCACCTACATTTTTATTTAAATGTAAAAAGTGGAAACAAACGAAAAGAGGAAAAAACACACGCACATTAACAAAGTGATTAAAATTGGAAAATTTAAGAAATATACAATTATCTTAACTTATATTGCCAAAATATTGCCCAAAACTTACCTTACAAATTTTTAGCCCAAAACACAATATGTATACTACATTATAAATTCGGTATACAACTGCATACAAAACTTTCATTTTTTATTTTTTTTATAAAAATATTTTAAAACGTGATATACAATGTTATACACCTAACTAGGGGTGTACATGGCTGGGCTGATTCGGGTTTTTCAAATATCAAGCCAAATCATTTGTGTTGGATTTTTAAATGTTTAAACCAAACCAAACCAATAAAATTTGGGTTTTTCAACCTCGAGTTTTTTCGAGTTTTTTTGAATTTTTGGATTTTTTCGGGTTTTTCCGGTAAAGTATTCATACAAACATATAATTTATTTGTACTTCAAATATTTCTTTAGTCCTACCAAAATACAACTATCTAAGGTGTTTCTTAAGAAAATAACACAAAATATGATATGATTAATGACACTAAAATATCCAACCAAAAAATAATAATAATGAAATCGCGTAAAACAAATATTGCAAATTAACAAGTCATAATGAAAATGATTATAATTTAAAAGTACTAAATCATGCTAAAATAAGTTTAATAAGTATTAGTTACATGACTAAATATTAAAGAAAATTAAAATTAGATTATGTATTTG
>JAJOOS010020812.1:0-32200 GCA_029582725.1 Solanum chiquidenum | reverse complement strand
ACTATATATACACAACTGGTACGCACCTATAAACAGTTCATAATTAATCTTAAATCGGCAGATTTGCCATATTGCCCCAACTTGTCGAAACGTCCGTAGAAATTCATAAAAACAATCATAGAAGAGTCCCGAGATGATTACCTTAGTTAACCAAGTTAAAACCTTGAATAAACACCAATAACTACAATTTATATCTTCAAAAACCAGCTCCAAATGCAGCTAATAGAAGGGGAAAATGATTGCCACGTGTAGGGATTACGTTTCTAGGCACGGGGGCAATGTTTAATGGTAGAAATCGTCAAAAACTAACCTTCATAATGCTAGAACTCCATAGGAACTCTCTCTTAAGCTTTCTCTCTGGTTTGGAACTGAAATGGGATGTTTTCATGGCTTAAAACGTTAAATAAACCGACATACCATATTTTTCACCCGATCCGGATTCTGTCCCGGCAGTCCCTAGTAAAACCTTCATAACTTTTTACTCTAATGTCGGTTTGATACGGGGTTTTGTGCGTTGCAAACTAGACTCGTAGGCCTACAATTTAATGGGTAATAGGCCTTCTAACTGTTTATATATTGGGAGAAAACATCCAATACATTTGACCCAAATTTCAGAGAAATCTTTAAAAAAGTAACTTACGAAAACTTTCGCCAACTTTTATTTTGCCACTTGCTTAACTTCAAAACTTGAGATACAACCCTTGAACACTTAAAATATAACATACCACATTATTTTTAATTTATTACTCACCCTCTTTTTCTTTCCACGAATGTACGAATTAATTTAGACGTTTAGAAAAGTCGGGGTGTTACATGGAAGTAGTTGCTTTGATTCAATATACGCTACTGGAAGGTCGTTGCTGCTATGAATGAATATATGTTGTTGGACGTTGCAGCTCTAATCGATTTAGGATGAACAATCCTTATGTGTTTGAGATATCTTTTTAGGAATATTTTCCTTATTAGAAGCGTATAGTGTTTTTTTTTTTATTAATGTATTCCTTATTGACGAGGAGTTCTTCTTTTCTAGAAATTGGAGAATGACGGGGAAAAAATTAAAGACAAAGCGGGAGTTCTAATTTTCATAAAATAAAAAAAGCTTTTAGCGGCTATTTTTTGGAATTGCTACTAAAAATATACATATTGCTGGCTATTAAACATTAGCCGTCAATATTTTGCCTCACACGAATATATTAGCGGCAATTTTCTTATTGCTGCAAAACAATTGTCGCTAAAGTTCATTTTTGTAGTAGTGTGAATGTGATATTACTATACACAATTATAATTTTACAAAATACACTTTATAGCTATAATTAGGGTTTTATCATAAAAAAACTCTCCTCGATCGCTCGTTCTCCTCCTCTTCCTCTCTCTGTAATTGGCAAAATATAATTGTATCAGATATATATTTATAATATAAATACAGATCATGTGACAGTATCAATATAGATCATGTGACAGTGATACAATTGGTAACCGTCAACTATACAAATCATTTGCAGTAATACAAAATACAAATCAGATATTTCGAGGATACATATTTTTGTTTAGGTTAATCACGTAATCGTTGTGGAGTGCTGTAAGTGCACAAACTTAGCGAAGTTACATATTTTTGTCTATGATTTCAAAATACAAATGATTTATTTCAATGATACAAATACAAATGATAAATTTTTCAAAGCAACAGATGGTAACATATACAAATATAAATACAAACACATAACACAACAAATACAAACACAAACACATAAATATACAACGTATAAATACAAATACATTTTATTACGAAATACAACATTAATATAATTATATTTATTGATATAAATTGTATTAGTTAATATATTTGAACCTAACACAACTTGATACAATTATATTTATTGATACAATTGATTTGTATCAACAAATAAACTAATTATATTCGAGATACAATGAATACAACCTGTGTTCAACCCCCTCTCTCGCCTCTCTCCTCGTTCAAACATTACTTGTCCTTCATACTAAACACACCTTAAGTACAAAAAAAGGTATCTGGAGTGCATAAGAGAAGATACAAGGAAGAAATGGAAGCTCTACTTGTAAGAAAACTGGGCGACCCAACTCTGCCACCGAATGCCTCGGAGAATTCATCGCTCGATCTCTCAACCTCCCACCCTATACCTAATTTGGAATCGCCAACCTCCGTTAGAGTTCGAATTAAAGCCACCAGCTTGAATTTCGCAAATTATCTCCAAGTCCTTGGCAAATACCAAGAGAAACCCCCTTTACCCTTCATCCCTGGCTCCGATTACTCCGGTGTTGTTGAAGCCGTTGGCCCTAATGTCACTAAGTTCAAAATTGGAGACCACGTTTGCTCTTTTGTTGCCCTTGGCTCATTTGCTCAATTCATCGTCGCCGATGAATCCGACTTGTCAGTTCTTCTTTACTCTCTTCTGTCGAAAGCTAGTTTATTTAACAGTTTTGGACTGATCTCAATTAGTAGTGAAATGATTTGGGCCCAATTGAGCGGAATGTCAATGTATTTGGATGAGTTACATAGTCCAATTTAACTAGTTTGTAGTTAATTGATTGACTGATTAAACGATTGAAATTAGTGTAGATTATGTTTGGTACTTGGTACAAACTAGATGTTCTCTTTTCTGTTTTGATTCAATGGTTCAAAAAGTGTATTAACTTTGTTTTGTAATTGAAGGTTTCAAGTACCTGATGGATGTGATCTAGTTGCAGCTGGTGCACTTCCTGTTGCATATGGGACATCACATGTGGCTCTGGTGCATAGAGCGCAGCTGCGTCCCAAACAGGTAGGTCACCTTCCTTTAGTTTTTGGGGAGAAAAGGCTTATGCTAGTTTGTTGCATGATTTATTGTTTATACACCTGAAAGCATGCGACACATATTGGTTATGCATTGTAGGTTTTACTGGTACTTGGAGCAGCTGGAGGTGTTGGGCTTTCGGCGGTACAAATTGGGAAGGTTTGTGGGGCGACAGTTATTGCAGTGGCTAGGTACTTGTAGATTCTTATGTGTACAAGAAAGTTGATTTAAGTTTTTTGTACTAAAATTATCCTTGTCTTGTCTGTTGAATCTTAGGGGAAATGAAAAGGTGCAGTTTTTGAAATCTTTAGGTGTTGATCATGCAGTAGACTTGAGCAGTGCAAACGTCATTGAAAGTGTCAAGGGCTTCCTGAAGTCAAGAAAGCTCAAAGGGGTTGATGTCTTGTATGATCCAGTCGGTGGGAAGCTTACAAAAGATAGCTTAAAGCTATTAAATTGGGGGGCACAAATTCTGGTTATTGGATTTGCAAGTGGGGAAGTACCTGTCATCCCAGCCAACATTGCGTTGGTGAAGGTATAGCCTCTATGCACCCTAATCTTTTTTCCCTTTTACCCATTTGGTTCTTTCCTTGTAATGCAGTTGATTGTACAAGAAATGTTAGTGCTCAATAGAAATGTATTACTCTAGTTTGTTAGTATCTTACCAAGATGTATCACTGTTCAGTTAATGAAATTCCTCTTCCACTGCAAATTGATGTCCTATGTTAGATCACTTTGGAGTTGAGAAGGCTTCTTAAATCCGTAATGTTAAATTGTGAAATCTGCAAGTCCCCTCTTTGTTGTCTTGGAATTGAATGGGTAGAGAACAGTAGTGAAAATGGTCTTGATGGTTATGTAGTATGTGAAGCAGGTATACTGGAGACACAGGTTAAAGAGTTGAGAAGGCTATTAAATAATTATTGGAGTTCCATTTTCAAAATAATAATAAGAAATATTGGAGTTTGTTGTTTTATTCGGTCTGTAGGATACATGCTATATCATGGATTAAGTTTGAACTCGTGAAGCCTGTGAATTGTTGTTATCAAACTCGTCTATGCATGTGATTCAACTTTATATGTGCTTCAGCTACCATTGTTGGTTACTAGTGCAGCAATTTGTCGAGTATTTTCATTTCCAAGTAAAGATCTTCTAACGATACAATGATACATGCATAGATTGCGTTATTCTTAGATCCCACACAAGTTTGTCTCATTATGTGCAGTGTTAGAAGATACCTATCTGATCATGGTGCCTAGTGTTGCAAGTTTGGAGTAAAAATTGTGAGAGAATTAAGCCAGATCTGATTTGCTTGAGCTGAAATAAAAAAATTCTATTAGGATGTGCTTGATTTGGTCTGCCTCAGTGGCTTATGAATCAAATTCCGCTTCTAGATAATTTTGGACGAATGGTAGAATCAAGATTTAACAGGCAACTGATGATGTTACTTGTTAACAAGGGAACATGCATAATTAGAAACAACATGGTGAATAAATGAAGAACAAATATGCAAAGCAACTATTATTAGACCTACTACCGCAATGGACCCACAAAATATAAAAGGCAGAAACTTTTTTCTGATATCAATAAAATGGGCCCCGGCCCAACATAATTTGCCCCAAAACAGAACTTTTTTCTGAGTACTAAGAATCTGTTTGGATTAGCTGATAGGTTTCTAAGTGCTGAAAAACATTTTTAAGTGCTAAAACTGATTTGATATATAAGCAATTACTTGTTTGGATTGAAGTGTTCACACTGATAATAAGCCGTAGATGTGTTTGGTAAAAAGTGTTGTTAAAATTGTTCTTTTGTTAAAATGACAAAATACCCTAGCAATTTCTCAAAAAGTTAGAAATGTAAAATTATATTTGTAAGAAAAAGTCGGAATAACAAATATGGAATGGAAAGGAAGGTAGGACTTTTTGTTTTCAAGAAGGTATTTGAGAATTTTTAAAAATATTTAGAAATAAAATAGAAAAACGTTTGATCAAAACTCAAACCAAAAGTGCTTATAATCTAAAAAGCCATAAGTTGGGAGTGACCAACTTATGGCTTTTGCCGATTTAATTTGTTTAGTGTTTACTAGATGCAAATAAGCAATGTGCTTATAAGCCATTTTGACTAGCTTATAAGCTTCGCCAAACACCCTCTAAATTACAGCTGGGCTAGAGGTGATGCTGGACTTGGAAAATAGGTTGCTTTAGCTCCTAGGCAACTTCTATTACAACAATAACAACATACCCAGTGAAATCCCACTAGGTGGGGTCTGGGAAGGGTAGAGTGTACGCGGATCTTACCATTACCTCGAGGAGGTAGAGAGGTTGTTTCCAAAAGACCCTTGGCTCAAGTGCATCAAACCCAAGTAAAAAAAAAAGAAAACAATGAAGAAAGCATAGTCGTTAATAAGATAAGAAAGGCAATGTAAAGTCTATAAGAAAGAAACAATAACAGTAGTAAAATATGTGATAATTGAAACACAATACACAACATATGGCAAGAACCACAAAGGTACGACTAGTACTACGACATACACCAACAAGCCTAAACCTACGCACGGCAAGACAACACTTATCCCTACTAACCTTTTATCCTAATACATGACCTCCATTCCTTTCTATCTAGAGTCATGTCCTCGGCGATATGAAGCAGCGTCAAGTCTTGTCTAATCACCTCTTCCTAATACTTCTTTGGCTACCTCTACCCCTCCGGATACCCCGTACAACCAGCCTCTCGCACCTCCTCACTGGGGCGTCAGTGCACCTCCTTTGCACATGCCCAAACATAAGCAGCTTCTATTGGGTGAAGAAAAAGATAGATGAGAGAAACAGATGCTGAAGTTTTTCCATGGTATTAAGGTTGAATACTTCAGGAGCAATAAGAAAGTGCAGCAGCAAGAACCAGTGATTATGATCTTTATTGAGGTTTAGGGGTTGGTGGGAGTGGGAGAATACTGAAAGAAAGTTTGGAGAAAAGAGCTGCAAGAAGAAAGAACTAGTGGACCAGAACGGGACAGAGGAGAAGGGTGTAGCAAGAGGTAGAAAGATGGAAGAAGATGAGAATAATTTCTTATAGGAGCCAATTTCCAGGTTTTATCTCTTAGAATTGATCATGGGGTTGAAGATTGGAGCATCTGTATAGTATCTTACAGATCTTGTCCCGTATATTCTTCTTACTTGTACATGCCCCGATTGAGATAATCTGCTGGTCAAATTGTGTAGCTCTAAATTAGACATGTCCAAGGCTGCTAAGTTGAGTTAACATGTTGTGGGCACGACTAGTTCCTTGTACCAACTAATTAGTTTCGATACAAGTAGTAAGTTCAAAATTCATGTTCACAATATAGACTGTGTCATAATTCAGACCACATCTACTATGTTGAAACATGCTAGTAACATAAGTACATTTCACAATCTCGAAGAATCTTAACAGTCGAAATTCATGGTATTGTCACAAGAGGATGGCAAGACATATAAAAGTAACTGCTTTCTTTTAAGACATGTTGCTCCTAAATAATTGCATCAGAGGTCTCTCCACCTTTTGTTTCATTATATGAACTAGCTACTTCCATGTATCCAGGAGACTAATAATACCAGCATGAGCAATAATTGACTTTTCTTACTTTTTTTCTCGGTTTACCCCGTCACCCCTTTTCTTACTTTTTTTTAATCTCTGTTTACCTCCCCCCACAAACCAAAAGAAAAAGTAGAAAGCATATTTGTTTTCCTTGTATAGTAATAGCATAATTTTTTCTACAATTTTCGTTTTTCAGAACTGGACAATTCACGGGCTGTATTGGGGAAGCTATAAGATACATCAACCCAATGTGCTTGGAGATTCTCTGAAGGAGCTTCTATCTTGGTTGTCTAAGGGTTTGATTACAGTCAACATTTCTCATACATTCAGCCTGGCAGAGGTAAGAAGCTATAGCCTTTAGTACTTATTAAATCCGTGAAAAGTAAGAGAAGGATTCTGGAAATGTGTAGGGAAATTAGTATTTCATATTTGAAAAGGCTGATATACAATTCACCTGAATTAATTTTGGCGAGCAATAAAACTAAAGCTCGTGCTTGTCAAAGATAGTATCAAAGATGGTCGAACCCACGAGGATTAGGATAATTTTATGCTAATTGAGAGTGATTAATTACTATTTGAGAATTCCGATAGTTGAGGAAGTTTGATTGTTATATAAATTAATTAACTAAGGAAGAGTAATGGCACACTTCAAGTAGACAAATATAATTCAGAGAGGATGAATGAGCCATGTAAGAATCCACCTGTTGAATAATTAGTGATTTTGGTCACCTTTCACCAGCCTTCGTAAAGTATGAACGTTTCTTGCGAATACATTCAATCCTTCTTGTCCCTTCTAATTATCAAACTCCCTTTGGATATACAATGAAAAGAAAGAACAAAAAGTATAAAACATGAAGGTAGTGTTCAATGATTCCCTATAAATCTACAAATATTGATTTCTTTCCAATATCTTTGTGACACTTTTAGAGTTGAATTACTAATTCTTTCTTGCAATAGAATTAATACACAACCGTAGAACGTCTGACAACGAATTAAACAGCAGAGAAACTCAATCATCTCTTGCGATTAATAATTTAATATCTCCTCAAGAAATCAAGTGAACACATGAGAAAAAGACGAAGTAATCACTAATCAAACCATAGGTTTCATCTTAACTCAACTACAAATAGTTTGCTCCAAACGTTGAGAAAAATCAACCATTGCTATATTAAACATTGACAAGTTCATGATTCACGAGAATAGAAGAGAAGATGAATCAAAACCAAGAAGAAACTTGTGATAAATCTTCAAACTATCATCAAAACTTGGAATTTTGTGTTCCTTTTCTCTCTTTTCATCCAAAAGATGCGCTCTGTCCCCTCCGCCCTGGCTTCCTCCAAAAATCCCTTTTTATATCCCCCTTGCGCAGAGCAAAAATAGATGAGCTGAAATTCTGCATTCTAGTCGCACCATCGTGAGGACCAAAACTTCACCACTGCGATGGTCATGGCTGGTTTACAAATTCCTGAAGGAGTGTCGCAGCTGTCAAAACTTGACCGCTGTGACGATCCGGGCTGTTTTGCATCCAATATTTCTTCAGCTAATTCTTTTTCATTTCTTGCATTTCTTTCGCTTGAATCTTGTATATTTTCTCCTTGTCTCCTTCATTGCACACCTATCATTAAAACAGCATAAGTAGTGAGGAATTACATCATATAATACTCAAAACTCAACAATTATTATATGAGAAAAAGCATTAATACACATATAGATGTGACTTATAAAACTCCCCCACACTTGAACCGTTGCTTGTCCTTGAGCAAAAACAAAGAACCCCAGAAAAACAACAGTTGAAGGATATCAAAATAAGTTCAGAGCTTTGTTTGTCAGCAAACTTGACTTAGATCTACCAAGAAAATTGAACACCATCTTTTCTTGCTCATAGTCACGTGTTGACAGTGAACTCTTGCGTCCCTGGAATCCCTATGCCTCACCAAACAGATTACCCCAGATTCACAAAAGGTATCAAGCCAAAAATTGCAAAATGAAGGGGAATGTTCAAGAACAATGACACTCACACTCAGCAAAGAAATTCTTGTGCCACACAGAAGAGTACCATAAGCTTGCTTATTTTGTTGCTATCCACTAATATAGGAGTTCTCAAGTAAAGATCAAGTAGGGCTTTTCGTTTGGTTGTAATGTGGATGTTGTAAGACTGTCATATGAGAAAAAAATATTATTTTCTCTCTCATCCCCACACCCACTGTTTTGACCTAACTTTACTTATGCCTCCGCCGCTGGCCACCACTCCATCGGTCCCGGTGGTGGGCCATACCTTGATTTCCATCCTTATTTTCCTCCACTCAAATGCCAGTTATTTCTTCCACTTCCCAAAATCCTAATGCAAAGTTTCCTACAGATTCTCAATCCCCAACCTCGTCATAAACTATGGTGCTTTATTGAATCCAAACAATCTGAATCGGTCTGTTTTACCTACAAATACTACTATTGAACCTATTCCGTTGAGACAAGTTGAATATGACAATGGTGTTCCAGTAGATTAATGAACAGAAGCTGAAGTTACTCGTATGAACATTATCGAACACTTACGATATGCTGTGATTGGTAAGTTTTTGTACGGCTAGCCTGATATAAAAGATATAAGGAAAGGAATACCTGTGTAGTGTGGTATCGATGGTACTTGTCGCATAAGAGTTTTGCGCAACAAGCACATACTTATTAGATGTGCTCTTCTGGAAGACTTCGTCAATTTGTTGTCCAAGCATGCATATTACATCAAGGATAAGAAGGTATAGCTCATCAGATATTCAGATGCGCTTACTAATCTATAATTAGACTTTTTAGAGTCTCTAGATAAACTACACATGCTATGGCATGAATCTCGTTTCCTAATCTTTTGCCTACATTCTTTGTAAAAGAATCTTTATTCACGTTAGCCTCAGCAGTGGGTAAACCACTTCACTTAGATATGGCCATCATTAGTAGAACCAGCCCTAGTTGTGCTAGAGTCCAGGTTCAGGGGAACCTATTATCTAGTTTCCCAGAGTCGGTGAGAATGGAAATTAAGGCTGAGGCTACGGGACTTATTCATACAAAGGTTGTCAAATTACACTACAACTATCTTCCTAGTATTGTTCTTAATGTAAGTTACAAGGCCAAAGCACAACCAATTGCAGAGTAATGCATCCTGAGTTGAGGCCGGCCCAAAGGGACACCTTTGACGACTAAGGCAAAAGTTACTTTCTTTTTTCGTCCTTATGTTAAACAATCTGGTTGTCAGATGTACTGATAGCATGAGTTTAGAAACTCAGGAACAAAATAGAGAACTTAAGGGTGTGTTTGGTATGGAGGATAACATTTTCCAATTTTCGCATGTTTGGTTGGACAAAATTTTGGATAACATGTCCTCTAGGAAAAGAAGTAAAATGACTTCCTTAATGGAAGTAGGGAAAACGAGTTCATTGTCTCCTTCCAACCCACCCCCACCTCCACCCCTTGACCATCCCACACCCCACCGCCTTCGAGGCCCTATACCCCACCCCCTCCTACTTTAATAGTATTTTGCTAGATTACATATAAATGATCTTGTGATCATATATTTTTGCTTACTTCTTCATCAAAAATATTTTTGCTTACTAACAAAACACTAGAAAATAAGTAGGAAATTCACTTATTTTCCGTCATACCAAACACACCATTATTGCTCATTACTTTTTTATTTTAGAGAACCCTAAAAATGTTAAAATTAATTGGGATTATATGCTATAATTCAAACTTAAGGACTCAAACTCCCACTAACCTTAGAAGACAAGGACAATAGATGTTAAATTGTTACTACTATATATCACATGTTTAAGTTCAAATTGTTTGATATCAGATACATTTCAATGTACAAAGTCCCTTAATTTGCAATTACTAGCATAATCTCTTAGTCAAATAAATTTATGTCAATGCAAAGGAGCAGAAACACTGAAACAGAAGGATTAACTGTTATTTACAAGTTTGATTTTTTGCCTTTTTAATAGAAAAGTGAAATGAGAAATCCATGTTCAACGTACTTGGGGCAGAACAGAAGTAGTTTTAAAAATGGCCCTACTTTGGTTTTCCCCAGTTCTCTCTTTTAAAAAAATAAAATAAAATAAAAATAAAAATTGTTCACTTAATTATCTTTTTTTGATATGAGAGATACTTTTGTTCATGAAAAGAAGCTCAGTACCCGGTACTTGTGTTGGCAGGGAGGTAGCAGGTACCTGGTGGAATAGTTGAGGTGTTGATAAGGATCCCAATTGGGGATGAATCCAATCGAAATTGAATGCGGAATTAAACAATACAAAAGTAAGTTAGATGAGAAATAAGGGAAGAAAGAAGGGATAATTGAACATTTAACCAAGGAAGTAGAGACTTGGGATTCAGTAGAAAAGAAAAACTCACTTGAAATCAAGAGCGAAGAGTCTTCAATCAACAATGGGGATCCATCCATCAAACTAAGCTACACTAAGCAGCTTAGTCTAAGCTAGACTTAACCTAAAGGGATTTCACCCTTGAACTACAAGCTTCAAAGCTCTCAAATATTCAATTCATTATAATCTTATAATCTAAATCTTCCAAAAATAGCAAAGACTACTATTTCTACTCACAATTATCAAAAAAAAATAAAGAAGACGCTTTCTTTACAATTTTACTCTTAATGAGATAAGGGCCTTGTTTGGTTGTCTTCTTTTGTAAATTCTTGAATTTAAGAGATGACCACTTGCACACAGTCTTTCTTCTTTCTTTTCACTTTGATGGACCTTCCACACACTGTATGTCTTTATTTGGTGTCCATCAAGATCCTTTAAAGCTTTCATGCTATCCATACTATCTATGTTGTTATCAGCTGTGTGCAAGTTGGTTTAGACACTTGCGTTATCAAAACAAATATAATAATAAAAAGAAGCTCAGTACCAGCATCATGGATTCCAGAAAATCCAGCGCTCCATCAAAATCAAAAACAAATTCTAAATTACACAAAGTGTTTTTAAAGACTGAATACATCCGCTTTTCAGAACATGAATAATCTCCTCCCCTAAGAGCATCTACGATATCCTTCTAGCTATACTTTGTCTACATAATACATAAGCAAATGGTCTTCCAATTGCTCCTCGATTTTTTGTAGTCTTCTAACCCTTCAAACTACATAGAGCTTGCTCAACATTAGCTGGCATAAACCATTGAATCCCAAAGTTTAAGTGTTCACTTTGAGATCATCAAGTGTTGTTCACTTAAATGATGTCAAAGTGGTAGTTTACTGCCTCATAAAATATAGATCAATCAGCTATGACTTTTTCAAGGCGTTAAGGAGCTAGTTCATTGTTTATGCTCTTGGAAAACCTAGCGTAGTGGTTTCCACTTTCCACCATGCCTTGGCAAATTTAGCTGGAAACTATGGTGTTCTTTCCCTACGTCGTCAAAGTAAGCAATATCTTTAAACCAACTGTAATCATATAACACCTCCAACAAAGCAACCACTTGTTGGGATGATTATGTGACTTAGAAGTCATCATACAAATAAGTGTAAAATTAGGAAACTGCATTATGATATCATCTGAAGGGTTCATGGTAAGTGTAGGTTTATTTCAAAATCTATGTTACATATTTATGTCACTGGTGCGTTTTTTAAGCTTACAAATATTTTAGAGATTTAGCTTTTGTTGATTGTTATAGGATTGAAACAACGCACATTATTGTTGCCTTTTTGCAGGCCCATCTTGCTTTTACTGCTCTCAAAGATAGGAGAGCAATTGGCAAGGTGATGATAACATTCGATGATGGGAAAATCGTCAAGTCCAAGCTTTAATTGTAGTGATCGACTCAGAATGACTCGAGGTGCAGAAAAATTTCCTGCTGCGTGACTATCAAGATTATACACCATCCTATGGCTTTTCGTCACAAGGAGGTACTGCAATCAATAAATATGTGGAACTTGTATTTTGTATTAATGAAAGAAAGAAATATAAGGTAATAGATGCTATTGCAACGTAAAAATAAACATACATGAAAATTTGAGTGAAACAAAGTAAATTCCAGCTTGAATGTTTACTCATTTCCTCTTCTTTTATGTTCAAAAATCATTTTCAGAATTTGCAGTCCTGTCATAATTCAAATCACATTCTATCAAGCACAGGTTTTCTCCATCTCAGAGAATCTAATAGTAGAAATTTCTCAATCTCAACCTATATAATATTAGTACTTCGTGCCCCCAAGGCCTAGCTGGAGTGGTAAAAGGTGGAGGATTTGTGGCTTAGGTCGCAGGTTCAAGTCCCACGCCATGCAAAGCGAAGCCTAGTATTTAAGTGGAGAAGGGTATAGGGGTGGGCTCATTATCCACCGAGTTTAGAAGGCTGTGATAGGTCCAAAGGGCGGATCATTAATGGATTTCTCGGTTATAAAAAAAAAATTAGTACTTCCTAACTTCCTTTTTATGTCACGTCATTTACAAGTAGTTGTTGAAGAAACAATAAAAGCCATTTGCTAGAATTGCTAATATAAGTTATTTGTGTCGAACTGAAATGCAAAGGAGTCGTCGAAACCACAACCAGATTGATGTTGGAGAAGCAAGGAAACAAGTCATGATAGGCGTACTAATTTAGTGTACGTGTTTTATATATTTGTTTCTCGTTAATCAATAGAACTATATAGAAAAAGAACAAGATTATTCAAAAGTAGCTATAGATGTCAAAACAATGTTATATCAGTCTAAACCATAAATATTCATAGAAAAAGGTTGAAAATTATTTCTTATAATGTGAACCTCTTTTTTTTCATATTTTAATTTATTTATTTATTTTAATTTCCATAATATAAGTAAGAATTATATAAGGTGAAAATATTAATTTTAAAATCTTAAATGTTAGGACATTTTATATGATTCAAATAAGGAAAAATTTGTGAAATAAAATTTTAGTTAATTTTAAAGTATTAAATATTAAGAATTCTTACCTATTGGCTATTACAAATTAAGTAAAGATTTCAAACTCCTAAATGTTAGGATAATAATTAAATGACAATTTTGTTTATTATAATTTTTTTTAATGAAAGACAAAAAAGTTCAATCCTCATTTGTAAGGATCTTTATGTTTTTAAAATAATATAGATAGATATATTTTGTATATAATATAAATAACTAGTCTTCTTAGGACAAATAAAAGGATAACTTTTTGACTCATAATAGCCGGCAAATGTATATATATATTCAATACATCAAATATAAATATGCATATCATATATATGAATATATATGTACCAAACCGTTCTAACTAGAAAAAAAAAAGACATTCCCATAATATATATGACTATTGTATATGTTTTTGTATATTTTGACTGGCGATCATAATTGATCTTTACCATCAGGCCAAAAATGATTTAAAAAAAATAAAAAATATAAAGATTTACATTAATACGAATTAAACAAATGACAAAAATTTTTAGCAAATAACCAACAAATTCAGTCTTTTTAACGAGGCCCAATGATCTTCTTTATTAGGATGTACAAAATCGAATCGAAAATCAAATTAAACCGCAAATTTAGTTAAATTAACAAAAACAAAAACTGATTAATGATTTGGTTTGATTTGATGTCACGATCCAGACCGTCGTGATTGACACCCACACTAACCCTCCGGTGGAAGAACCACTACTACAACCCAAACCAAAAACTAAAGCATTTAAGTTACGGAAGCAAGTTAAATAGCTAAAGACTGAAGTTCCCATACACTTTCAAAAGATCTAACAACTAAACAATGCGGAAAAATACACCTAGAACTTGAAAGTCAATGTACCAAAACATCTAAAGTTCAACAAATCTAAACAAGAAGGGATACAACCCCAAACTAATGAACTAATAACTAACTAGAAAAGTCTAAGTTCGAAATGTGGACATAGACGAAAGGAGAACTCATGGCAGCCCGAAAGAATTAGCTCACCCTTGAATTCGAAAGTGATCACTGATCTTCTAAGCGAGGTCTGTCAATAGCCACCTGAAGATGTCATGTACTCAACAAAGAAAGAAGTGCAGTATCAGTACACAACCACAGTGTACTGATAGGATCACTAGGCTAACCCACTAAGTGCAACATACATAAGCCAATACAACAATATAATCACATGCATATATCGAACATATACAAGATTATCAACATTTACGAACAAGGTACAGTTTCACATTTCTCAAGATACACAATTATATCAAATCATTGGTTCTCTCATGGAACCCAAACTCAAACAGTTAGCATACCAGAACGTGGTACTCGATCCAATGATTATGCCGGAACGTGGCAATCGATCCCATAATTATGCCGGAATGTGGCAACCGATCCAAGTTAGTGTGTAGGAACGCAACACCTGATCCATTCAACTAGCCACAATCACAATCACAAAATACATTCTCATAATCATGCAATCAAGTCATGATTCATGTCATTCATCATTCATCTATCCTCATTTACAATTAGTGTGATCAATAATGCAACATTTGCATACAAACATGTATCATAATGAAGCAAGAACAAACATACATCACACAATCATAGAATCACAACCATCACCTACCTCGAAACAAGCTTGAAACCCTAAGAAACTTGATCCTTCCCTTTTCGAATTTGTTCTGCTTGTTCTTGGTCTACAAACAATCAATATAATACAGAAATTAATAACCAATCACTAATTACCTGGATTACTAACAATTCTAGCAACCCTAGATCATACCCATGATTCCAAGTATTCAAATTAGGGCTTTTTCCACCATAATTTCCAGATCAAAACCCTTCCCCATCAATGACTACCCATTAGATTACGTTCTACGGATCGAAAAATGGATTCGGGGAGTTAAAATCTTACCTTTACCCTTAAGAATGGTGGAAAACCGTTAAGAATCGCCTGGGGTTCGTTCCTTAGCTCTAAAAAAATAGTGCAGAATAAAGAGGATTTGGGGCTTATTTACGACTTTAAGTTGCGTCGGGCCCGCCACAGCGGTCCTCACCCCGCTACAGCGGCCCCGCTAGAGCGACAAAAATAACTGCCAAAGCGGCTTGCACAAAACAGTGAGCTATTTTAAAAATTCCAATACCCCCATTTCACAGCACGCCTTCTACCATCGATACTCAGAAAATATCCGTTCACGCTAGGTTCAATTTCGAGAGTTCTACTTGTCTGAATTCAATTCTGTAAAGTCGTACGGATTCCTTTTCGACTTATCTAACTACTCATGTAATAAAAAACATAATTAGATCACCTAATTGCTACCAGATTTCTCTAGACTTTAAAGACTCTGATTTCGTCCAAATCTGGACTAGGTTGAGAAATTCCAAGTTACTACGGGAAAAAAATTCGACCCAAATTTTTTCCCCGTTGGCTTTCTATAACGACGGAACCCGGTCGTTACAATATATATCAATTTACCCATCACTCGTCCCCTAGTGACAACCTTAGGAAAAACAGGCTAAAGAAGGAATGAAGTAGTACCTGAAACAACGAACAATTGGGGATACTTGTCTCGCATGTCCCTCTCGATTTCCCAAGTAGCTTCCTCAACTGGACGATGTTTCCATTGAACTTTCACGGACTTAATCTCTTTGGTTCTCAGCTTACGCACATCACGATCAAGGACTGCAACCAGTTCCTCCTCATATTGGAGGTCTTTGTGTAACACAATTGAGTCCCACTTAATGATATAATCTCTGCCACCATGATACCTCTTCAACATGGACACATGAAATACCGGACGAACTCCCGATAAATTATGAGGTAAAGTCAATCTATATGACATCGATCCTACACATTCAAGAACCTCAAAGGGACTAATGTATCGCGGACTTAGCTTACCTTTCTTGCCAAATCTCATCACCCCATTCATGGGTGATACCTTAAGAAGAACATTCTCACCGGTCTAAAACGGCATGTCTCTTACCTTATGATTTGCATACTTCTTTTGTCTACTCTGGGTTGCTAAAAGTTTAGCTTGAATACTCATCATCTTATCTTGAGCATCCTTCACTAAATCAACCCCCAAAGGTTTCATATCTCCAGCCTCAAACTAACCTATGGGTGATCTACATTCCCTCCCATAAAGTGCCTCAAACTGTGTCATATCTATGCTGGAGTGATAACTATTATTATAGGAGAACTCACACAAGGGTATGAACTTATCCCAATGTCCTCCAAAATCAATCACACATGCCCTCAACATGTCTTCTAACACTTGAATAAATAGTCTTCTCTGACTGTCCGTCCGTCTGCGGATGAAAGGATGTACTAAAAGTTAGTTGTGTGCCCAATTCATCTTGTAATTTCCTCCAAAACTTGGAGGTAAACTGCATACCACGATCTGAGATGATAGAAAGCGGCACCCCATGTAATCTCACTATCTCCTTCACATAAACTTTAGTCAATTGTTCAACATTATAATCTATTCTTATCGGAATAAAATAGGTTGACTTAGTCAATCTATCAACCACTACCCAAATAGAATCAAACTTCCCCAAAGTCTTGGAAAGACCAACCACAAAATCCATGGTTATCCTTTCCCACTTCCATTTCGGAATTGGCATTCTTTGAAGCAAACCTGCAGGCTTTTGGTGTTCATACTTCACTTGTTGACAATTTCGACACTTAGCCACAAACTCCGCTATATCCAGCTTCATGCCCGACCACCAATAAATTCGCTTCAAATATCGGTACATCTTGGTCACACCCGGATGAATAGAATATCGCGAACCATGAGATTTTGCCAACAATTTCTGAATCAAGTCATCTACTCTAGGAACACAAATTAATTATTTAAAATTGAGCACACCTTCCGCATCAAAAGTGGTCTCTTGTGCCTTACCAATCGCAGTCTTCTTTCTAAGCTCCTCCAAATTCTCACATCAAATTGTTTGGCCTTGATCTCCTCAATCAACGTGGCCCTAAACTCAATGCTAGCTAACACCCCACCTCTTTCAGAGATGGCTAACTGCATGAATTTAGACTCTAATGTCTGGATTTCCTTAGCCAAAGGTCGCTTGGTTACACTCAAGCAAGCTAGACTACCCATACTCACCATTTTTCTACTCAAAGCATCTGCTACTACATTAGCCTTACCTGGATGGTATTGAATGGTGACATCATAATCTTTAAGTAACTCTATGCACCTTCGTTGTCTCAAATTCAGATCCTTTTGAGTGAACACATGTTGCAAACTATGATGATCAGTAAATACCTCGCACTTAACACCATAGAGGTAATGTCGCCAGATCTTAAGACCAAACACTACCTCTTCCAACTTCAAATCATGTGTTGGATAATTCCTCTCATACACCTTCAATTGTTGCGAGGCATAAGCTATATCATTCTTATCATGCATCAACATAGCACCCAAGCCAGAATGTGAAGCATCACAATAAACAATAAAATATTTACCTTCAACCGGTAGTGCTAGAATAGGTGCAGTGGTCAAAAGAGTCTTGAGCTTTTGAAAGCTCTCCTCACATTTTTCAGTCATTTCAAATGGTATCTTCTTTTTGGTCAAATTAGTCAAGTGAGTGGAAATAGAAGCAAAGTTCTTCACAAATCGATGCTAGTAGCTAGCAAGCCCCACAAAACTCCTAACTTCCGTCACAGAGCTAAGTCGAACTCAATTCTTAACCGCCTCAATCTTTTGGGGATCTACCATTACACCTTCTTTTGAAACTACATGCCCAAAAAATGCAACCAAAGTCAACCAAAATTCACACTTAGAAAATTTCGCATACAATCTTTGTTTCCCAAAAACACACAGAATAATACAAAGATGGTCGTCATTCTCTTTCTCACTTTTTGAATAGACCAAAATATCGTCAATAAAGACTATAACAAACGAATCAAGAAATGGTTTGAACACACCATTTATCAAACTCATAAAGGCCGCAGGCGCATTAGTCAACCCAAAAAAACATGACTAGAAACTGGTAGTGCCCATAGAGGGTTCTAAACGCCGTCTTGGGCACATCTTTAGGCCTAATTTTCAACTGATGGTAGCCATACCTTAGATCAATCTTGGAGAAAACTGATGCACTTGCAATTGATCAAAATGATCATATATTTGAGGCAAAGGATACTTGTTTCGAATAGTGACCCTATTCAATTGTCGGTAATCTATACATATTCTCATACTACCATCTTTTTTCTTAACAAACAAAACTGGAGTACCCCATGGGGAAGCACTAGGACGAATAAATCTCTTATCAAGAAGTTCTTGGATTTGAGCCTTAAGCTCTCTCAATTCTGCTGGAGCCATGCGATATGAAGGGATATAAATAGGACGCGTACCAGCTTCTAAGTCAATGCAGAAGTTTATATCTCTATCCGAAGGTATACCAAGCAAGTCATTAGGAAACACTTCTCTAAATTCTGACACCATAGGAATAGACTCAATAGATAGAGTCTCAACCTCAACATCCCTAACATGAGCCAAATAGGCCAAACAACCATGCCCTACAAATTTTCTACTCTGAATGAATGATATGATATTAGCTTGCTTAGGCTTATACACCCCTTTTCACTCTATTTTTTCCTTTTCTAGAACTTCTAGAGTTACACACTTAGTATTACAATTAAGCACAACATAATAGGGGGACAACCAAGTCATGCCTAAGATTATATTAAAATCAGTCATATCCAAAATCACCAAATCAACCCAAGTCTAAAAACCCATAAACACAATAGGACAAGCACGATAGACATGGGTGACTATGACAGACTCTCCAACTGGGGTAGAAACATGGATTGGGGCATCAAGTATATCACAAATCATAGCAAATTCTGAGGCAAATCGCACGGATACATAAGAATAAGTGGAACCCGAATCAAATAACACATTAGCCATCCAATCACAGACAAGAATAGTACATGTGATCACTGCGTCAGACGCCTCTGCCTCATTCTTGCTCGGAAAGGCATAACACTGAGTCATATCATCTTGACGAGCTACTTCCCTGCTTGGTTTCACGTTACCCCTACCTGCGTTACCATTTCCTCTACCTCCACGACCTCGATGATTACCTCCTCGCCCACCTTGTGGACGTCCTCTACCATTATTATCATTTTCCGCGGGTACCACTGCTCTAATTTGCTGCTGCGTAGAATCCATCATGTGCGGGTGGGGACAATCTCTCCTCATATGCCTAGGCTCTCCATTGTTGTAGCATGTAATATCAAAAGATGGCTTGCTACCCATTGAAGGCGTGACTCACTGGCTATCCTGAATCAAATTATGAGGTGGAGTTCCCGAGTAATTACATGTAGAGGTGGGCATAGCGGACTGAATTGGTTTGGCTGCAAGCGTTGGCCTTTCGGACCCCCTGGAGTAAGAACCTTGAAAGTTACCCGAGTTCTTGGCCCTTTTAGCCAATGCCTTAGTCTGACCGTCTTGCCTCACCCCCTCCACTTTCTTCACAAAGTCTGTTACCTCATTAAAACTCCTCCCTGCAGAGGTCATATGAACAAATAATACCCGCAACTCAGAATTTAGTCCCCTAATAAATAAACGGATCCTCTCATCCTCAGTAGTCACCAATTGAGTAGCATATCTACACAAAGCATGTAACTTGGCCTCATAAGCAGCCACAAAAATACCACATTGCTCCAATGCCATAAACTCATCCTTCTTGCGATCTCTCAAAGTCCTAGGCACATATTTCTCTAGAAACAGAGCATGAAATTGGGTCCAAGTAAGTGGAGGTAAAGTTGAAGATCTACATTCCATATAAGCTCTCCACCACTGTTTAGCCTCACCTTAAAACAAAAAAGTCACAAACTCAACCCTATGTTGATGGACAATTCCCAACTTATGAAGCCTCTCATAGCAGTCTAAAATAAACTCATAAGCATCCTCACTCTCAGAACCAAGAAATACAAGAGGCTTTAGTTTCAAAAACTAAGTCAACATTTCATGCTCATTACCAGTCATAACATAACCCAACAAAGGACAGAAGAAAGCATCATTACCTCCAGTCCCACCCACCTTGGGCGCGTGATAGCAACAGGGGGGTTAGTAGGAGCTTGAGTTTCTTGAACATAGGGAAGCACTCCAGGACCAACCAACCCTTTCAAGAATGACATGATCTGTTGAGCTAACACTGGGTCTATGGGAGGAACACCGGTAGTCTCAGCTTGCACCTTTTCCTCTTGTCCAACATTCTCAACATTTTCAATTTCAACATTCTCCTCTATCTCTTCATGATGTACGGTAGGGGCTTCATTTTAGGGAGCATTTTCGACCGATACCCCATCTCTAGTAGGCGCCACTCTTCCTCGGCCTCTACCCCTAGCTCTTTCTCTACCCCTACCTCGACCGTGACCTCTCGCTGCAGATTCCTCAGCTGGAGCACTGATGAAAAATACAGGTCTGACGCCGTTGAATCTAGTATTTACCATCTACCGACTGAAGAGTGAAGGAGGTTAGATATCAATTTGAATCGCCAGATACCAATTGGAATCAAGTTATAGCACGAAAGGAGACAAGAGAAAATAGAGAGATTTCCTAAAGTCTTATAGCCTCTCGAAGAAAAGTAAAGGTGTCCCCGCACCGTTCCGCAAGACTCTACTAGACTTTTTTTGGTACATCGAGATCAACGAACCTAGGCTCTGATAACAACTTTGTCACTACCCAGACCAATGTGATTGACACTCACACTAACCCTTCGGTGGGAGAACCACTACTACAACTCAAACCAAGCAACTAAACCAAAAACTAAAGCATTTAAGTTACGGAAGCAAGTTAAATAGCTAAAGACTGGAGTTCCCATAAACTTCCAAAAGATCTAACAACTAAACAATGCGAAAAAATCCACCTAGAACCTGAAAGTCAATGACCAAAATATCTAAAGTTCAACAAGTCTATACAAGAAGGGATACAACCCCAAACTAATTAACTAATAACTAACTAGAAAAGTCTAAGTCCAAAATGTGAAAATAGACGAAAGGAGAACTCATGGCAGCCCGAAAGAATTGGCTAACCCTTGAATTTGAAAGTGATCACTGATCTTTTAAACGGGGTCTGTCAATAGCCGCCTGAAGATGTCATGTACTCAACAAAGAAAGAGCAAGTGCAGTATCAGTACACAACCACAGTGTACTGGTAGGATCACACAACTATCCCACTAAGTGCAACATACATAAGCCAATACAACAATATAATCACATGCATATATCAAACATATACAAGATTATCAATATTTACAAACAAGTTACAGTTTCACATTTCTCAAGATACACAATATATCAAATTATTGGTTCTCTCATGGAACCCAAACCCAAACAGTTAGCATATCGGAACGTGGTACCCGATCCAATGATTATGCCGAAACGTGGCAACCGATCCCATAATTATGTCGAAACATGGTAACCGATCTAAGTTAGTGTGTCAGAATGCAACACCCGATCCATTCAACAAGCCACAATCACAAAGTACATTCTCATAAGCATACAACATTCATTATACATATATCCTCATTTACAATTAATGTGATCAATAATGCAACATTCGCATACAAACATGTATCATAATGAAGCAAGAACAAACATGCATCACACAATCATAGAATCACTACCTCGAAACAAGCTTGAAACCCTAAGAAACTTGATCCTTCCCTTTCCGAATTCGTTTCGCTTATTTTTGGTGTACAAACAATCAATATAATATGGGAATTAATAATCAATCACTAACTATCCGGATTACTAACAATTCTAGCAACCCTAGATCATACCCATGATTCCAAGTATCCAAATTAGGGCTTTTTCCACCATAATTTTCAGATAAAAAACCTTCTCCATCGATGATTACCTATTAGATTACGTTCTACGGATCAAAAAATGGATTCGGGGAGTTAAAATCTTACCTTTAGCATTAAGAATGGTGGAAAACCGTCAAGAATCACTTGGGGTTCGTTCCTTAGCTCTAAAAACCAAAAAGTGCAAAATAAAGACATTTTGGGGTTTATTTACGACTTTAAGTCGCGTCGTGCCTGCCACAGCGGTCCTCACCCCGCTACAGCGACCCCGCCAGAGCGATAAAAATCACCGCCAAAGCGGCTTGCACGAAATAGTGAGCTATTTTAATAATTCCAATACCCCAATTTCACAACACGCCTTCTATCATCGCCACTCAGAAAATACCCGTTCACGCTAGGTTCAATTCTGAGAGTTCTACTCGCCCAAATTCAATTACGTAAAGTCGTACGGATTTCTTAACGACTTATCTAACTACTCATGTAATCAAAAACATAATTAGATCACCCGATTGCTACCAGATTTCTATAGACTTTAAAGACTCCGATTTTGTCCAAATCTGAACTAGGTTGAGAAATTCCAAGTTACTACGAAAAAGTTTTCCGACCCAAAATTGTTCCCCGTTGGCTTTTCTATAACGACGGAACCCGGTCATTACACTTGATTTGGTATTGAAAAAAAAATCAGACTATACTTGATGTGGTTTGATTTTACTATAAAGAAAGTCAGCCGAGATCAAACCAACCCGACATTATATATATAACTTTTAAAATTTATTTTATATATAAAAGTATTTACTTTGATATAATTTCTAAATATTTCTTATAATTTTTCATATTTTTATCTTTTAACATATTATTTCAAGTTTTTGAGACTTAGAATTTGTAATGGTCCAATAAAAGTTGTAGTTCATAGATATTAGTAAGAGAATTTTACATAAATCTCAGTGTTAAGAGTTAATTACATCCTACCTCTACTATTTTTCAAATTACAAAAATTCCTTAAATTTGGTGAAATCCGGATACATCGCTCAACGTCCCTATACATTGTTTCTCGGTTTCGGATAAATCACTCAACGACTCAATACATCGTATACGTCCCGATACATCGCGTAAAGGATGTATCCGACCGATAGATCGCGTAAAGTGATGTATCTGAAAATAGGAGATAGTATGGATTTTTATAATTTTTCCAAATGGTAGGGAATTTAAGGAGTATGGTAAATTAAGTTGTGTATTTAGGCAATTTTTTAATTAGTAACTCTAATAAATCCCAAATCAAAATCAAATCGATACTAATGTAAAAAAATCAACACTTAAATGAAAATAATGTTGAATATTTGTTCTTTAGTTTTACATTGGTTTAGACATTTAAAATACATAAGCTAATTTTAATTCTTCTTTAATGTTTAATCATGTAATTAATACTTGTTAGACTTATTATAGCATGACACTTTTTAATTATGATCATTTTCATTATGACTTATTAAATCTGAAAAAATCCGAGGTTAAAAAATCTGAGTTGTATTAGTTTGGTTTGATTTTATAAAATTTGACACTATATTTTAAAAAAATCGAATCAACCTAATCATGTACACACCTATCTAGTATATTTTTGTTTCTGATAGTACTTTTATGGGAAAATTATGCAGAATAGCAAACATTTAGCCAATATTGGGTACTATAGCTATAGTTTAAGAAAATTGTAATTCACGGATAAAGTTTTCCTATTATTGTTATTCGCCTGATTTGTATAATTCGTCTAATTTGTAATTCAGAATTTGTATAATTCAGTTCCTGATTGTTTAAATTCAGAATTTTGTATATGCTTATCATAGCTATTTGTATACGATTTATGAAAAATTCATAATAAATTACTCTGTTTGTATATTGGCAAGCGAAATATACAAATGGAGTTCTAAAAAAAAATTAAATGTATAAATACAGAATTTGTATATACTTACTCTATTTGTATATTTGCAAACGAAATATACAAACAAGCAGAAATATAAAAACCACAATCTCTACAGCAAATGGAACTATAGCTATGGAGCATAATTATCGAAACTATAGTTATAAAGTTTTATTATCTATATTATATTTGCTAGTTCTGAAATTTTATCTTTCTTTTGGTAGGCGTTGGATTATTAGTGGTTCATCTTTAAATTTATAGGTCTAAAATGTCAGTAACGAATATTCTTGTGGTACAATATCCCCATTTTAACCACCATTAGGCTGACTTTCTTAGAAGCTTTTCAATCTAATTATATCCATGACATAAAATTTCTTAAACACACATTTTTGTATATAACTCAACCCACTACAGTTTTTCACCCCAAATTAAGACTTCTTCGGGCTTTAAAAATTGTGTGGCACCTTCAATGACGTGTCCAACAACTTTTAGCTCTTTTTGGATACATAAAGGTTGATTTTCCAATAGACAAAGAACACCATATATATATATATATACCCTTTTTTCATTTGATAGATTAGTATAACAACATAACACGTTTTTTTTAAAAAATATGATCTTTTTTTAGAACATCAGGATAATCCGTAGTTGTTACAATCTCTGCCACAGTTTTTGTTCTTCGGGTGAGCACTTTGTGCGCATCGGATAAATCACTCACTGTGTAATAGCCTGCAAATCACACTGAGGATATAAACCGCACTAGGCAAGCACTATGAGACAAGCTCGACTCAGAAGGCATTGAAGGGGGGATCGATCCTGGAACATCCGTGTGGATGACCACCCTCCAAAGTCCAAACCAACTGAGTCATCCCAAAGGATATATTTCGAATTTTTATTAAGTAATTTGGTGGATTTTTTATTTTTTTTGTGGGTTGAAGTTTATAGTAGGAGAAATTTAATAATTTTGTATAATTATGTAAAAATATAGTATAAACATTTCTTATACATATTTATATAAGATTAATGCATTGTCTTCATGACTAAATGTATAAAGTTGCATATAATTTTGTATATCATGTGTATAAATACTACTCTATTGCAAAAGAAAGCTAGTTATGCATGTATAAACTAAAAATATGACTACATAGATATAATGTTTTGTAATGTAATGTATATTTTTTTTAAATAACCCAATATTTATTTATTTATTTATTATTGCAATGAGTCATCGTTAATTCCCCCTTTTCTTGTATTTTTTCTTTTTACATCCTCCACCCCACCAACCCCATAGGCATCTCCAACCATATACTCTATTTTACTCTCCAAATATAGAGTTCTTTATTTTTTCAGACAATCAACTTCAACCAAATTCTCTATTTTACTCTCTAAAAATGAATCTTTTTCTCTCTCCTCAATATTATATTATTATTTCTATTTCATTCTTATTTTCCTATTTCATAATATAAATCCTCTATTTTTTCCCAATAATTGCTTTATATAATTTTCATGTGATATAAAATTTTATTTTTTCAATTTTTTTATTTAATATAGAATTATATTTTATTCTAAATTTTTAAATAACATAAATTTCAAGAAAATATTATATAATATACAAATTAATGGACAAATTCAAATAAAAGTGAAATACAATTACATAAACATTACATAAACACTCAATTTTCGAAATAATTATGTTGCTCCCATAAATACTCTATTAATGCATTAAGGAGTTCAAAATGAGTATTTTTGTCCTTAATTTTTTTATGTCTAGCTAAAAATTGTTCAAACATGAGATTTCATCTACCACTATTTCTGTCGTTGGAGTTGGAGCCTCTACGACATCTTGAATTGGTGCATTAAGATCACGTTCATCCTCAATTATCATGTTGTACAATATAATACATGTAGTCATCATATCATGTAGCACTTCCTTTCTCCAAAAATCGTGACAGTCCTGTAATAATTGCAAAATGTGATTGCAAAACTCCGAATGCACGTTCAACATATTTTCGGCTTGATTCTTGTTTCATCGCGAATCAATTATTATGTTATGTATTGTATTTTATCTTGTATTTAAATTATTATGTTATGTATTATATTGTCATCTTGTATTTGAATTATCATATTATGTATTGTATTTTCAAATTAAAATTTTCATCTTATCATTTTGATTTTGTGTATTCTTTATAGTGAAAATTAATAATAAAATCAAATTATATTATTGTCGAAATTAGAAAAAATTAAAATACTATTAATTCGGGATGAAAGTAGTATGTATTAAATAATATATTTTTTAAAATGTCATATTACATTTAAAAAGAATTGTGAATATTAAATATTTAATTAATGACATTATATGTAAAATAATATGTTAATTAGAAAGTAGTAGAAATAATAATAAAATAATTAAAAAGTAAAATAGAGAGTGTGAATAGTACCTCTCTAAATATGAAGAATAGAGAGTGATATGGAGGTGGGTTGGAGTGTCCATTCTCTATTTTACTTTCCAAATATAGAAAATGAAGAGTAAAATAAAGTTGGGTTGGAGATGGTCCTACACTTACTTCAGGAGAATGTATTGTCATTGTATGACACCAAAATTGGTCTGCCAATAGACGGGCCAGAGGTTACAAAGAGGGATACTGGAAAAAAAATTAAAGAGAAAATAGAGATGATTTTGTTTTTTTTTAAAGTTACGATGAAGTGGTAAATATTTATTTATTTTTAATACAAGTATGAAGTTATCTTTGGTACAGAGTATTTTATCTCACAAAATGAGACTTTCTAGTGAGAATTCAAATTAGTCAAATGAGATTTTCTGGTGAGAGATTTTAGGTTTGAGTTACGAGTATAAAATTGTCTTTAGTAGCGAATGTTTTACCTCACAAAATGAGACTTTGTGGTGAAAATTTAAATTAGTCGAACCTAAAAAAAAATTAAATATATATTAAAAAATCCTTCTGAGATTGAATAGATTATACATTTGTTATTTATACCAAATACGTATGTACACGTACGTCATTTAATCACGATTAAGTAATATAATGATGTAACAACATGCATGTCAAGTGATAAAACGTACATAAAATACATATATCAACTGTTCGTTGATGTAAAAATCTTAGGCAATTAAACAATTCCCTGAATATGTGGAGATTGTCACTTTTTCAACTTGCTCCAATAAATGTGAACAGTGTCACACATTTTAGGGAAGTGAAATTAGTAATACTACCTTATAATAAAGCTAATTATATTTTTCTTAGTTGCTTTATTTGCCAAATTTTCTGTTTGGGGCATGTGTTTCCCTAGCCTTACTGTGTGTCATACACTGTTCCCCACCCAATTTATCTCTTAGAAAACCATAATTACATTTTCATGAGATAAATTGGGATGGTCGAAATATTTTTTCCTGAAAAAATAATTTTTAAAAAAATTAATAAGAAAAATGACTTTTTAGTATGAGTAGAGAAAATAAATTTCATAAAGTAGTCTTTCAAGTTTATTGTCTCCTCTTCATCCCAACGGAATCTAATCCCTATCTCTTTATCATTCCAACCTTCGTCACCAGGGGTGGAGCCACCTTGAGTTCAGGGTTCGACAGAAAATTATACTATTTATACATGGATAAAATAATTTTTTAATATATATATAGTAAATGCCGAACCCCCTTCAACTAGTTTGTGTGTTTATTCTTCAAATTTTGAACCCCTTAATGAAAATTCTGACTCTGCCACTGTTCGTCACCCCCAAACTCTCACTACCCACACCATCCCAACCACCTTCGTGTTTTTCAAATTATATATAAATGCTGAAACAAAATATATTTTTATTTACGTATCAAACATTAAAAAATAAAATAAAAAAATCATTCATTTTTCATAGTAAACATTTTAGTTTCCTTCCTGCCAAACACAACCAAAATGGGCACTAGGACCCATATGGGAAAGATACAAACTAAATCCAACCATTTATAGACACTATAATATATACACTTTTTCCACTAGAAAATGCAAGTTGATATTGAATCTTAGCTTGTTAATGAGTAGGGGATTGAAATCTTTTAACAAATGGCCATGATTATCAAAGAGACTATACATACAATTGCTCTCTATTTGAACTCCACTCCTAGTATCAATGGATAACTTATTTGGGGTCAAATTTCAAAACCAATCAAAATGTACTGATTTCAAATTGTCTCATAAAATCTCGTGTTGATCACTGTGGGGCAACCCAATATGTTAATTCTTATTGCTTTATTTCAGTGGCGAATCTAGAATTTCGTGCGAAGAAAAAATTGTATTTGGTGGGAATTACCTCTATTGATAAACTACCTTTCTTACTCGATATAGGTCCCTTCCCACTTTATTACAAATTATAAACTACTATATCATATTTCCTCTATTGTTGAAATTTTCGAGTTCATATCGTCAAAGTTGAATCTGAAAATTATAAGTCATATTGTTTGTTAGTTGAGAGTATCGATTAGATAGGTTGTTGTGTTTGAGTTCAAATGGTGGTTAAGTATTGATTTTGTAAGACTTTGGGTGATCATGAAAATCAAATTAGAAAGGTAGCTCATTATTATTGAACAAACTTAAAGAAGTGGTCATTTGGATTTCGAACATAATTTTTGTGAAAAAGTTCGAGTGCATATTGTTATATATATTTGTTGGAAATAGTCTATAAAATTTGAAGTTGTTTGTGGAGATTTTGATTGGGTTTTGAGCAAAAATTGCTATTGAAAATTAGAAAAAAGATAAATTAATTAGTCATTATAGCTAGAGTCTAGAGATGTGTAACACACTTTTATACAAGTTTCTGTATTTTATTTCAATTATTCTATGTCTAAATTGCAATGGCCACAAAATCAACATTTTGGGGACCAAATTTTACAAATTATTGGTACAGTAAATTGAAGCAGCATGCATGTAGGTAAATTATATAAGCTAAAATCATTGGTACAGTAGATAAGACTACTCCTTTAACTAGGGATCTCAGGTTTAAGTTTTGAATATGAAAAAAACCCTTAGCTTTCCCTCCAAATGAATCTTACACCACATAAATTTAAATTAATCAAACTTTAATATGAATATTAATTACCGAATGAAAAAAAGCTAAAAGAAAAGAATAGTAGTACAAGTGGGGAAAGGAAGTGTCAGAAAGAGTGAAACTTGGCCTGAGCTTTTGGGTACCAAAAGGAAACTAGCTAATTGTACTACGTAAGTAAATAGTAACCAACCTACAATTTAGTGGGAAGTTGCATTCAAATGACGTTGAAACAATATTTACTACTCTCTCCGTTTTATTTTATCTGACACTTTTTGAATATCAAGATTTAAACAAATCTATTTTCTATCGTAAGTTTTTCATAAATCTTTTAAATATTTTGAATTATCAATTATTGTGACTTATAATACTTTTTACGTAATTTACAAATATATAGATTTCATTTCAAGAAAATTAAAGATTCCAAGTGTAAATAAATTATTTAACTCTTGAAAAATAAAAAGTATCACATAAATTGAGATAAGGGGGTAATATTTTTTTTATTTTTGTATCTTTGACAAGTTAAGGTCAAACAAATATCTATTATGATTCCACTGTTTTCTGTCCAATAAACCAAAATGGCTGTGAAATATATGGGATTGGTCCCCTACCATGTCAGACATATCACACTTTCTCCTACTGTTGAAAAAACAAGAGGCTTTGCTTAATATCTTTATTGGTCAAATGTTTTACTGCCACATTTGCGTCCATTTAACCATACATGGATGGATATTTCTACATTTATTGACTTCATTACTACTTATGTATAGTATATACTCAAATTGTTTTAAGGTAATGTAATCATTAAGTTTTTAGTAAAGTTGAGGTTATAAAAGAATGTTAAAGTGATTTTCTGAATAAAATTTTTTTAGTTGAGTGACTTTTTATGAGGAAAAAACTCTTAATTGAGTGTTCATTTGAACTATTATATCTATAACATAATTTATTCAATATTCACTAAAGATTTCTACAAAAACAATTGAGAAATTTAGCAGTTCTTTTGATCTTTTATTTGAGTGTGTCCGTTTGATTGTAAATGTTACCATTGAAACTTGAAAATTGAATTTTTGGAATTTAAAATTACATTTGGACATACATTTTATTTGGAATTGAACTTTTCTAAGTGAAAGTGAAGTTTCTCATCTAGATTAGTTAACTTGAATTCTTTTTTTAATACAGATTTTCAAAATTATGATTCATAATTTATGGCCAAATAAATATTAGAAGGCAAATTTCAAAATATAACCCAAAATCTACTATCAAATGCTAGCGAAAACGGTTGATTAATGTTTTGTTATATTTTGAGAGTAGATTTGCACCAGGACGGGACGTATAGAAGACCATGTCCGAATTGGTTATTTAATTTACATCCAAACTTTATAGTACTAAATCACCCTCAAGCCCATCAAATAATACAATGCAATTACATCTGTTTGATAAAAGATATAAGCCCTGGTGACTCTTTTACCATCACACATCTCTTCTCGTGAGTGAAACTAGAATTTTAACTTTATTAACACAGATCTATTATTGTAAAAATTCATTAGGTTTGCTCGAATCAGCATACAGGCTATTAGCTCTGCACCTCTATCCATGGAGACTCGGGTTGACAATATAAGGACAATTTCAGGTAAAAGCGGTGGTGTAGCTAGCCATAGTTCAGATGTGTCTCAAAAAGGACCATTAAATATGGTCAAACTGTGAAGATCTGAACTTTACTGCTATGTAATAATACAGTACACTTGTATTGCATATTGAAAATAGGGTCAAAATAATTAACCATGTCCCAAAAGCAACCTTTGAAGGACTTGAAAAGACGATATATATAATCTTGGAAAATGAGCTCAAACCAATAAAACACCTCTAAGGCCCCATATGATTGTTGATTATTGGAACATATTATCTGCTACTAGGGTAGGGAGGACGATGTAGGTAGGGCTAGTATGTTACCAGCAGATCTCTAATTACTTATTTATTTTTGAATTAATATATTTATTAAGAAAATAATGATAGATATAGTGAGTTTATTATTTTATTTCTATTAATTATAAGTCAAAATGTTCTACCTTTTTCAAAGTAATGAATTGAGGATATAATAAGTAAAAAAAATTGTTCTTTTTTAATTTGTGAAAATGAACAGGTAAGAAAAATTGATCAAATAATTAGGGAAAAAGGGAGTAATAATTTTGAATTCAATAAGGGAAATTTAATGTGTAAAATCTCAAACATAAATCAACAAAGTTTAAATCCTACGTACTGAAGTGTAAAGCGTATTAAATGGGCTTGACGACATGATTAAAGTAACTCCGAGATGTGTATTGAACCATATGAGGACGGGGACAAATAGCGCATGCGTCATGCATTATACAAGTTGGAAAGCGGTGGAGTAGTCAGGAATTTTTCGGTGATCAGTTGGATTTTTTATTAACTAACATTTTTTTAGTATAATTTGCTTGAATTTCATAGTGTTAAGAGTTAATTACATTATTTTCCTACTCTTTCCAAAATTACAAAAATCCCTTAAAATTTATAGATTTCAAATACATCACTAAAGGCATGTATCTGAGAGGCAAGAGTATAACCGAGAGGGGATAGGACAATACATAAGGGAGGATAGATGGGGCGATTCGGGTGAGATCCAATGTAGATCCAACTTTTGATTCACTCGTGGGATCGGTTGTCGGCTCCCCTGTCATCAGGTCACCAACTTTCTTGACCTTCCGGCACTGGGCAGGCGTCAGCCCCCATACATGGTCTTACGACTTTGCGGAGACCTGTGTTTTTGGTAAACAGTCGCCCGACGTGTAAACGAGTTGCTCTACCAACTGAGCTATAGCCCTTAGTGCTTGTGATACATATTTTATCATGTAGATAAATTCTTGTGGCCGTAGAGAGGTATTCAACAAGCGCCACTCAACTGCGCTAACTAAGCCCTCCATTCACCCCAAGGACGCCTTCGGCATCCAGGGGTCACGGACCGACCATAGAACCCTGTTCAATTCAATCAAATCACACATCGCAGTTTACTAGGCCTTCTAATTCTTTAAGAGGTTTATCTAAAAGATTCGCAATATAACTAGGAAGACGTTTTAAATACCACACATGGGTTACTGGGCATGCGA
>JAJOOS010020811.1:0-25165 GCA_029582725.1 Solanum chiquidenum | reverse complement strand
AAACTTCTTCATTTTTCCATCAATTTAATCCTACAAATAAAATACACAATTTAGCACAATCCATAAAATTAATGCTCAAAAAGGACAAATATAAATACTAAATGTGAGGCAAATAATGATTAAAAATATGTATTTTGACCTCACATCACTAATAATCTATGAAATTAAAGGTATTTGAATCTACTTTTCAACGCCACCAATTTTGCGTCAATCCAATTTCTGAGTAAAAAGTTATGACTATTTTAGTAGCTTATACAGTGTTGTTATGAATTAGCCGACGGGAAAACATTAAAAAAGTTTTTTTTTTTACCTCCAAGAAAATACTAAACGAATTTCTTGACTAATAAAAGGCTCAAAACAATCATATTTTCATCTTTTAGTCCATCATTCTCTTTTCTCTCAAACCCTAAGGAAAAATCAATGTAGAAGATTTCATTAAAAATTCTTTCAATCTTTTTCAAGATTATTCTTCAAGGTAAGTTTTTCTACAATAATTCCATTTTTCAACTCAAATTCCTCCATACAATTATGAATCACTAATGAAAATTATAATTCTTGGCCATAGAGATTTCAAGAAATTAATTCAAGAATCTCAAGAAAGGTTTTCTTGATTGTTTTCCTTCAAGCTAGGGTTTCAAGGCTTCTAATCAAGTTCTTCTTCAAGTTTCATCAAGATTCTTTAAGAACATTGTTCTTTCAGGTATGTAAGGCTATCACAGTGTTGGACTAGTTCGTCGTCACACCCTACATCTACTTTCAAATTAGTAAAAGAGTAATCTAGGATTTTCCCCTAGATTTGAGTATTCTTGAGATAAGTTGATTTTGAGTTCTTGAGTTCATGTTTGTTTTACAAATTCTATTCCTAATTATCGAATTGCTATATTGTTATTGATATCCTTCGTATCCTGAATCAAAACTCTTGAATTCATAATTTAAATTCAAGAAAGAGTTAAGAGTAGAGTTCAAATAAGTCTTTGAGTTCAATTATGAATCCTTTGAGATCAATTGTTGATTTGAGCTAAGTTTTGAGAAAATAAGTATGAAAATAAGAAGATTCGTATACATGTGTTCTATATTGTTATGTAGACCCACGAGTTGAGTCGTCCATGCCCATAAATTCTGCATGAACTTCATAAATTGAGCATCTTGAGAGGAGTAGTATCTTTAAGTTCTAAGTCTTTAGTATCGAGTTCCTAATACTTTTGAGATTATATTCCTAATCATGGGACTATTACATGTTACCCATGAACTCCTTGAGTTGAGTAGTTCATGCCCATAATTACGCATAAATCCTATAAGTTGAGCAGTCTGGAGGTGAGAAGTATACTTGAGTCCTTGAGTTGAGTAGTTCATTCCCATAATTCCGCATGAACTCTCTGAGTCGAGCATTCTTGAAATGAGTATTACCATTAAAGTTCTTGAGTTCTGAGTTGTTGAGTCTCGAGTATTGAGTTCTAGTTATAGTTATTGAAAACTTTAAATTGAGTCGTTCACGTCCATAATTCGACATGAACCTTATTTTGAGAAGTCTTTTACAAATGCTTTAAACTTGTTTTAAAACTTGTGTTTCGAGTTGAGTATATAGTAAAGAGTGAAGTTCATTTCCTTCAAAAGAGTATATGAGGACTATGTATTCCCAAAGAGTAAATGTTTTCACATTTAAACAAGAAATGAAACACTGATTTCTAAAAGAGCCTTTGAGCTAGTTTTTCAGTAAAGAGTAAATGCTTTCACAATTAAGCAAGAGAGGAAACACCGATTTCCTAGAGATGCCTTTGGGTTAGTTTTTGAGTAATTATCTCAAACTACAGAATTTTTTTTTAAACATATGAGCTAGTTATATTTTGGGAGTAGTATTGAGCACCGATATGGGGGAGAGTTCAGACAACTCACGGCCTCCATAAACCAAGTAGCCATCATGGGTAGAAAAGGGTCATACTTTTTAGATGATTCATTAGTGCTTTTTAGCATAGACTAGTGGATCCACTTAGTAGTTAGGTTCTATACCCCCGGCAAGGTATTGAACGGCCCTGACAGCTTCATGCAAAATGATGTATCATCACATAGCTCTTAAGTGATAATTGTCGGTTAGAGAAACTTCCACAAAAATATTTTTGTATTTTTATATACACAGAGTTACTTGTATTTTCATATACAAACTGAGTTATTGTGTGTTTTCCAATACACCGAGTTATTATCTTCATAATTTGAAGCTTTTCTTTATACTGCATCCTTATTTCTGCTTTATATTGAAAAGATATGAGTTGAGTATCCAGAGTTGAGTATCCATAGTTGAGTACCTAGATTCGAATATCTTATTATTGAGTTGAGCCTTATTTCACTGAGTTGAATATCTTATCATTGAGTTGAGCCTTATTTCACTAAGTTGAATGAATGTCATATCATTAAGTTAAACTATGTTTCTTATTCACGAGTTGAGTTTGGTTGAGTGAGTTGCGAGAAGGTAAGTATGTTTCTTTTTTATCAAGTTAAAGCTTATGTTTAACTTTGTTGATACCACATGGAGTTCGAGTTAGCTATGGTGAGCCTCCTTGCTTTCAGAGGATTTCATTTACTTTTCAGTTTTATCAGGATGTCGTGGGTCTTGTCCCGATTTCCATCTTTGTCATTTAGAGGCTTCATAGATAGATAGTAGAGTTTCGTAAGTATATTCATTTATTTTGTTAAATGTTCTAAAGACTTAAGTTGCCTATTTTATGGCGAGTTGAATATATTATTTATATTCTGAGTTAATTATTTGAGTTTCAATGAATTTTATTCTGTTTTAATCTTTTGTATGCTTTAGTTAGTCTTTCGCTTGTAGTCAACAGGATGAAGGTTCGCTTGGGGACCAACAATGGTTCTCGAGTGCCGGCCACATCCAGGGTGTAGACTCGGGTCGTGACATATCAGTTGTCAGATAGATGATTGGCTTAGACTTTCATGATTTTAGGATGTTGTTTATTTTTTGCTTCAGTTTTTAACAATAATATATACTATGCATTATTGTCACTATATAGTATTAAACAAATTTTATTGATTTTCATCCTGATATTTTAAAATCAAGAGTATGTTTTATGTTTAGTATATAAATATATGTTGTTAGGCTTAATTAAATCTAGATGGATAAAAGTTGGCCACTAGTTGGATACCAATTTCATGCAGTATTAGTCATAATTTTTTAACCTGGATACCAATTGAATACAAATTGGATATCAACAGTAATCAGTTTTAGATTGAGATTTTAGTTTGAAAAAAAACTGCATATAAAAGTAATAAGAATTAAATATCTTAAAAGTCTATTTAGATACCAATTGCATACATTGTTACAATTAGGTTTTCGAAATGGACACCAATTGGATACAATGTTAATTAGTTTAGATTGACTTGCTCAGTCGAAATCTTAATTATATTTTGTATTTTCAGCTGAATATCAATTAGATACCAATTTGATACAAATAGACTTAGTTTTCCTAGTTGGATATCAATTTGATACACAATTGGACACCAGTTTGATACTAATTAAATATCAATTGAATACAAATAGACTTAAATTTTTCAGTTGAATACCAGTTTGATACCAATTGGATACAAATAGCATGCAGTTGTATTTTTCAGCTTGATACCAATTAGATACCAATTGCATAGAATTTAACTTAATAATTTCAATTGAATATCAGTTGGATACCAAATGGCTACCAATTGCCTACACTAGTGGACTTAATTTTTTCAAGTGGATACCAATTGATTATCATATGGATATTAAATGGTTACCACCAGTAATCAGTTTAAATTTTTGAGTCTACATTTGAAAAACACTACAAACACATAGGAGTAAGCAGTACACAAAATAAATGTTCTGAAAACCAGAATTCTTTAAGTTAAAGATCAATATATTCAAACAAATGTGTTTGACACAATTAAACAACTAGACCAAATTAAAAACAAATTATGACTAATTTTCAAGTAGATAATTTGAACATGTCTTCTTGTTGTTTCTCTCCCGACGACATGTGTTGCACGTAACTTTAGATCTCTTGAATTTCACATCAGCAGATCCTTCTAGCATTCAAGTTGTGGTCTTTCTACCTTTCTTTTAGAAATAGGCTACAACAATTTAGGCGGCGAGACATAACTTGATATATCTCATATACTCTTGCATGGAAGAGGTCCAACAAGTATTGCATGTGTCTTCAAAATATTTCAAGCTATAAAAGAGAGAGAGAGCAATCAGTTGAAATCTAAATTGACTACTATTCTAATTCACTAAATCTAACAAAATTTCATAAAATTATTGATATACACAGTACAAAAACACATTTGAAATAAACACTAACCTGAACATTTCTATACCAATTGCATACCAAGACTAACCATTGATTCATACAAAATTCATACCAAGAAGAGTATCAAATTAAAAAAAATACTAACCTGAGCATTTGAAATAAACACTAACATGAACATTTTTATACACATTTCATACCAAGACTAAACACTAGTTCATATAGTAATCATACCAAGAAGAATACCAAATTTAAACAAGTTAATTGTAAACATTCTTTAATTATAAATGAAAAGTATATCAATTCCATTGCAACAATAACCTTATTACTATTTCATACACTGTCATTTATCAAAACACAATATACTAAAATCATTCAAATATAATTCCAAAATCGCACACACCAATGGTATAAATAGTATACCAATTACAAATAAATTTTATGTATTTTCTTTTTTTACCAAATATCTTAAATTATAAAAAATTATACCAAAATTTATTTCAGTTTCAAAAAATTATTATGTAATTTGAACAAAAGAATGTTCATACAAAAAACATCACAATTTAAGTCTATTATACACAAACAAAATCAGAAAATTTCCTTTACATTTTCATTGTTCTTATTTTTTTTCATGTTTCAGTAATATAAAAATATATACAAATAATAAATCGCAACGAATACTAACCTGAAGGATCCCATCTACCACAATGTTTTATTAATATTTATAAGAAGTCGTCTATTACAACAAAATGAAGATTATTGAACCAAAACTAATTGGAACTAGTCGTGAGTGACGACAATTACAGAAACAAATTAGAGGAGAGAGAAACGTTTGAACAAAAGAAGAAAATCTGCTTCTTAAAATACTTTTAACTGATTTGAGATAAAAAAACGAAAACGAATATTCCTATTTTATTTTGAATCTCCTAAATTTATGACAATTATTAATTATCATTAATGTATTCAAATTTATTACTACAACTATATCCGTTTTTTACCTTTTATTTTTTTTAAAAATCGATTTTTACTAGTATTTTAAAGCTTTTTTAAAAATAAATCGTTAGAATCTGAAAGTTTTTATTGTTACAACTTGAACGAATTATTATACTGTCATAACTTGAAATTTTTAGTCCTATATATGTCATTTATAAAATTTTCAATAATTAAAAACTCAATAAGTTAAGATAACTTTTCTATCGAGCTAATATTTCACTAAACTTAAATAATATTGTTAAAGTACATCTAATTATCAATTTGCAAGTGTGTCTCTCTCAATTCTAGACTATAGATATTCCAAATAATTATTATCGCATTAATATGGAGTATTATTACTTTTAAATTTTTTATCACACATTAAAAATAGGATAAATAACCTACTATTTTATAGAGAATTATTATATATTGTATATTGTCTTTGACAAATTATTACATTAAATTTACAAAAAAAAAAGATTTAAAAAACTGTCAAATGATTCCCTCTATTAGTTGAAGATCATTTTTTGTCGTCTTTGATACACAAAGTGTAAAGCTTTATAGTAGCATCTTGTCCTTAGATGATACACCTTGTATTTGGAGAAATAAATATTTAAATATACTAAAAAGCAACAATAAGTATATTTATACATATATTTGTAAATCATTTAGATTGTTACTTTACCAAACTTAATCCATTCTCTCTCTTGATGAATCTTCATCACCATCATTGAACTTCATTCTTCATATCTTGATGAATTTTTACCAAATTAATTTGACCATCATATGTTTGACTATTATGACATAAGAAAAAATGTTGAAGAATATATCTATAATTTCCATCATAGTGATGGTTATAGATTGTCACATCACCTATTTTATGTCGATCTCTTTTGATTATTAACAACATGATTGATGAAGAAAAGTGAAGGAAAAGAATTAAAAAGAAAAGATATATTGATAAAAAAAAGAAGGAGAAACAACTCCATGGAGGATTATTGCTTATAGATTGATTAATCATGAAAAACTAGGTTGAAGGAAGTTGAGGAGACATGTTGAAATATGGTAGTCCACAATGAGCTGTAGTACCAGGTTAGTTGTTTGTTAGAGTGCAATAAAACTTAACAGTAAAGATAAGAAGTTTTACGTGGAAACCTTCTTGCTCAAGGGAGTAAAACCACGACTTGTCACACATAATTTTCAATTATTTTCACTAATATCAAGCAATGAGTGAATAGAGACTCCAACTACACCACATGAGATTAAACTCTTATTCTCATTAGAAGTAATAACTCTATTACAAGATGAGTCAAAGCAATGCCTCTATTTCCCACTATATTAACTAACTCTAATTAATATAAACTTCATCCACAAGACACACAATCAATGCTTTTTCCCCACAAAATAATCCATGAGTTTCTTTATAGATTAGAAACAAATCTTACAATTTCAGCATATCACAAACAATTACTCAACACAACTACAAGACACACTTGATAATTCTATCAGGTCCCTCAAGATGCTTATGAAAGCTTGTGTTCTTCAAAAGACAAATTTTACCTTTTTTGAATGAATAAATCTCTTTCTTGTTGTTTGTTCAATATATCAAAACAACCTAGGATACATTGACGGCTGGACAAACAACTTCGTTCTTTCTCATTGGGTGAGTATACTGCCACAATTTCATTTGCTCACCAACCACTGACGAAGCAACTTTACAGTTGTTCACCATTGAAGCTTGGAGGAGAGTTATTCTACCTAGGACCAGATCCCAACATTTGTGAGAATAATCAAAACACCGAAATACTATATTTTCTCCCTTTTTGATGATGACAAACAAACAACTCTTGCATATAATTATTCATTCATATCATTTCCCTGTCGTTGTTCCCTTTGTTACCATATTCCCCCTATCACCAATACCCTCAGTGCACCATACAGTTTATTCACCCTTTTGACATCATTGAAAAGACATAGCAGTAAACATATGCAAAACGTATAGGGAATTCAGAGCCATGGGCAACACATTACATGAGCAAGCATGTATAATCAAGGAAGAAAAAAAGGACATAAAAATAGGGCATTCCATTAAAGTAGGATAAGCATCAATCCAAACTATTTGTTAAGAGTACCATAAAAACAAAGACAATGCCATAGGAAAACAATAAACATAGAGCAGGAACAGATGGGGGACATTTTTAGGACTTGGGAGGCTATAGAGAAAAGGACTGTAGAATCATATTTATTTGATGATTTTCTTCATTCAGTGCCAACACTAGTTGCTTGGTAAGAGACTTCACTTTCTCGCTCAACGAGGTATAAAACTTTGTCAGCTTTGCATTATGTGCTCTCAAACTGTCAAGTTCCCTCTGCATATTAGCAGTAGTACCAGGTCCCTTAGACCTTTCCTTTTAAAACACAACATTAAGCCTAGTAATTTCCAACTCCTTTTCTGCTAGAAGACTTGTGAGGTCCGCCGTCTCTCGTTTACCGTCTCTCGTTTAAACACCTCTTGTTTCTTCAGGAGTTCGGAGACCTGAGACTTTACTTTGATCTTTCTTTCCACAGATTCACACTCAATAAGTGTGGGCATTGAAGAAACTTGCTTCATATTTCCTGCCACCCTTCTTCCAAGAGGCACATTGAAGTGGTGGAACACCCTGTTCATCAAATATCCAAATGCAATTCCATTTTTGCCATTATTGATAGTCATGATGCGGTGCATATGTTCCAACATGATTGGTGGAAGATTGATTGCTTCAAAGGTGTCAAGAAATTCCATGAGAAATAATTTTGCAGATGAGGCAACTGTCCTCTTTTTAGTACAAGGTAACAATACCTTGTTGATAAATCCAAAATACAATTGATATTCGCCCTTAAGGTACTTCTTGGGAACCTCAGAACACTTAAAATATCCAAATTTTGTCGCCATTTGTACGGAGTCCTTAGATGGCTTACAACCTTCCACTGACCTGGCCCCTTTGTAGGGCTCATCCAGAGTGATGCCCAGAACTTCCTCACTTAAGGTAATGTCTACCTAATGAACCTTTGTCCTAATACCTCCATCTTGCAGTAGTTCCATATTATAGTAAAATTCACGCACTTCCGGCTCATGCAAGTAAGACACATGTCATTCAAATAGGTGGTCCCAATCCCGCAACGTCACACTGTCTACTAGGTAACACATACCTGGTTTGGTCATAATCTCTGGATCAAATACCCTCCCATTCAGCACCTTCTGGGTTTTGAGTGCCTAAGTTCTTTCCTCCCTAGTCAATTCCTTATCTCCTCTTACTTTTCTAATTGGAAGACATGGTCCCTCTACAAGTTTTTTCTTAGGTGCAGTCTTTGATTCAATAGGAGCCTTCTTTGCTTGCTTCATTTTGATGGTTTTCTTGATGGGTTTGATCTGTGTGGCTTTAACTCTTTTCTTCTCTGCTTCTTTCATCTTTTTTCCACTGCCCTTACAATGTCATCAGATTAAGTATCGCTTGAGCCAAGGTCCTGTGAGACATCAATGGGATCTATGGTCTGTGTAACACCTCAAAAACCAAACCTAGGAAAATAATTACAGAAACTTACCTGAAGCAGTGAACCACGACAGGGTTCACGGACCGTGATAGGGTCCACGGTCCGTTGACCTGCCCGTGGTGGGGAGTTGGACTCCACCAGGCCCAAATATCAGACCACGGGACCCTTCACGGGCCGTGGTCTTGCTGACATACCGTGGTGGCCTTCGTAGAATCGAGGCAGTTGCCCCCTAGCCAACCCTTAGATCCCCATGCCCAAGTGAAGACCACGAGGACCTTCACGATCCATGGTCCTCCACAAGGTTCGTGGGAGGGTCTGTAGAAGCCTAGCCAGTGGACCCCTAAACCTGAGCCACCAGACCTCAGCCCAAGTGAGGACCAGGAGGACCTTTACGGTCCGTAGTCCCTCACACGGGCCGTGGTAAGGCTCGTGAAGGAAGACCCCAGAACCAGTAGCCACTGGCCAAAGACCACGACCGGTCCCACGGTTTGTGGTCCCTTTCACGGTCCATGAAAGTGAATATGGTCACTCCCATTTGTAGTTTAAGTCAGGGGCCTTTTGGTCATTTCCAATTTTTTGGACCCCTAAACTATGTCATTTTAACCCTAAACTACGTTGTTTTGGTCAGTTTTAGCCTAGAAACATAACTAGAACTTACCTAAGTCAAATCATTCTTCAGAACTTAGAAAAATTAGAGCGTAGAAGGAGAAACAAGTCAAGAACCCTAATTCAAGAACGCAACAAGATTTCCATCAGTTCCAGCCCCAAATCGAAATATTTCTCCATGGAATTCATCGCCAGGTATGTGGGATTTTACTAGTGGGTTCCTTCCCCCCCCATTAGGTCCCCATAATTCAGTCAGATTCTTGATTCCCTACTATTAACTAGACCTAGGGTTTCTAGAACTTCAGTAGATTATCATGAATTAGTTATTGTAATGTTCCAAATCAGATTATCATGTTATTACTTGGTTCCTTGCATGAATTTCTGAACCCTAACTATGTAGTTCTTTAGTTCTTGAATTACACATGCCTGGTCAGATATTTCAGATATGCATGCCTCAGGTTTGAATGTGTCATTATCAGTATATTAATGTTACATTCTCAGTTTGCATGTCAGTTTTGAGCTATTCAATATATTACAGAAATTCAATCATAATGTGTTAATCACTTAATCAATTGGGAGTAACATAATATCGAGTTGTACTAGGGTCAGTCACCCATATAGTCCCAGAACTAATAGCCACGTAGGTTGTAAGTCCCCTCTATGGGCATCATTTAGTGATCACGTGAGTCATGCCTCTATACCTGTGGCAGGGTATATTGGGTCCTCTCGATGGGGCGTATACATTAGACTCCACATTTAGCTCATGTGGTTTTATTGTCAGTTATTAGTAGCTCCCACAATTCAGTCAAACTCTATCGCATTGACCACATTTCAGTATAGTCAGTATTTAGTCTCAACTTGTTATAAATTTGGTCATTGCATTTAGTTAGCTCAGTATTCAGTATTTTTAGTATATTTACATTCAGTTCATCTTATATCATTGCTCAATATGCTTTGTTCAGTTATGTATATTGTTCAACTTTACTCTATCCTCCATGCTTAGTACCTTTCAAGTACTGACATATACTCTGCGCTACATCTTCTCGTGATGTAGGTTTAGGTTCTCAGCTTTTAGATCACGCTTAGATCGGTTCCCAATCTCCAGTTCTGCAGCATCAGTGGTGAGGCCTTATTCTTCGAGGACAATAGTCAAGTTATCTTTCAGTTTTCAGTCTTTTAGTTTTAGTTTTTTTGCTAGACTTAGTTGGGGCATGTCCCATCACTTCTAGTCAGTTAGTGGCTATTTTGAGATATAGTTAGATTTAGATTAGTATTTGAGTTTGATATTTCTTTTGTATTAAACTCTCATATTTGATATATTCTCTTTTAGTATATGGGTATTCCCCATCATTTTAGATTTACTTCATAATTATATTCTGCATCAATTATTATTATTCTTAGTATGTTCATGTCATGCCAGTTGGGTTAGCTTGGAGTCACTTGTGATCTTAGGTCCCGTGTCTGCGTCTCGGGGGTACCTCAAGGCGTGATAAACTTGGTATCAGAGCACTAGGTTCAAGAGTCCTAGTATGTCTGAAATGCCGCACTAGGTAGAGTCCTTTTCATGGGTGTGAAGTGCGGACCACATCTAATGAGAGAGAGAGGCTACAAAGTGTTTTAGGAAAAATCTTCATTTTTCTTGTTACTCTTATCGTGCATAAGGTATGGTCTAATTCCTCGTTCTAACTCGACGTTCTACGTTTTAGTGATCATGCCTCCCTATAGAACTAACACTAGAAATGTGTATGCACGGAATGCAAACGCAACTCCTCCAGTCCTAGATCAAGAAGTTTCAAATGCTGAATTTTGGAACGCTATCTAGCTGTTTGCTCAGAGTGTGACCAACCAGAACAATCAACAAGTTCCAGTTCCGGCAAATGCTAATGTTGGGTCAACTGCAACTAAAGTTTGAGATTTTATTAGTATGAATCCGCATGAGTTCGTAGGATCGCAGATTAGTGAGGATCCCCAAAACTTCATTAATGAGGTCAAGAAGATCTTTGATGTGATGCAGGTAACTGGGAATGATCGGGTTGAGTTGGTATCTTACCAGCTTAAGGATGTGGCTCATATCTGGTATACTCAGTGAAAAGAGAACATGGGTACAGATGCAACTCCTATCACTTGGGATTGCTTTAGTGAAACCTTTCTGGACAGGTTCTTCCCAAGAGAGCTAAGGGAGGCAAAAGCTCAGGAGTTCATGAACTTGAGACAAGGTAACATGACAGTCCAAGAGTATGGACTCAAGTTCACCCAACTCTCCAGGTATGCTCCTCACATGGTTGCCGATTTCAGGGCCCAAATGAACAAGTTTATATATGGAGTGTCAGATTTGGTGAAAATAAAATGCAGAAATGTTATGTTGCTGGAAAATATGAATATCTCTAGGCTCATGACACATGCTCAGCTGGTTGAGCAAGATAAGCTTCAAGAACAGGCTAAGGAGAACAAGAAGGCTAGGACAGGAAAGTATGATTATTTTCAATAGAAATCGGGCGGTGGAAATCGCTCGCAGTCTCGACAATTTTTTTTAGCTCCAGCACCTTCATCAGCTAGTGTTCCATCCTCCAAGTTCTGAAATGATCAGAAAGGTAGGGCATCAGGCTCTAAGTCTCAGGGAAATGTTTCAGGCACCAGAACCTACCAAACTTGTCCTAAGTGTTGTAAGAACCATCCGGGTAAGTGTTTTGTAGGAAAGGAAGGTGTTTTGGGTATGGTCAGACTGGGCATAAGTTGAGAGATTGTCTTTCTAAACAAGGTCAATGAGGCAATAATAGTAGAGCTCAGTCTACAACTTCAACAACACCAACATGTCGCCTGACTCAGTAGGGTAACTCATCTGGTACAGGTGGCGGGCAGCGCCAAAACATGTTGTATTCTATTCGGGCTCGCCAGGATCATGAAGATTCTCCTGATGTAGTCACTGGTACGTTACGAGTTTTTAATCTCGATGTTTATGCTTTGTTAGATCCAGGGGCTACTCTTTTCTTTGTAACTCTTTATATAGCAGTCAACTTCAATGTTAGTCCAGAAACTCTCTCATAACCCTTCTCAGTCTCTACTCCAGTTGGTGACCTAGTTATAGCTAGATGGGTATACAAAAATTGCCCTGTCACAGTTTCTCAGAAAGTCACTTCAACAGATCTTATAGAGTTAGAAATGGTAGACTTCGATATCATTCTAGGCATGGATTGGTTACATTCCTGTTATGCCTCAGTCGATTGTAGAACTATGATTGTTCGTTTTCAGTTTCTAGACGAACCAATCTTAGAATGGAAGGGTAATAGCTTAGTGTCTATGGGTCGATTCATTTCTTACCTTAAGGCCAAAAAAATGATCTCTAAGGGTTGTCTCTATCATCTAGTTTGGGTTAAGGATTCAAGCTCTGAAACCCCAACTCTTGAGTCAGTTACAGTAGTTAATGAGTTTCCATAAGTGTTTCCAGAAGATCTTCTCGGAGTTCCTCCTAAAAGGGAAATCGACTTTGGAATTGATCTCCTTCTAGATACCCAGCCTATTTCTATTCTTCCTTAGATAATGGCTCAAGCTAAGATTAAGTAATTGAAAGAACAGTTTAAAGACCCTCTAGATAAGGGCTTCATCAGACCCAATATTTCCCCATGGGGTGGACCAGTGTTGTTCGTGAAAAATAAAGATGGTTCCCTCAGAATGTGCATTGACTATAGGCAGTTGAACAAAGTCACAATCAAGAATAAGTACCCTATCGCTAGGATTGATGAATTGTTTGACTAACTTCAAGGTGCTAGTCATTTCTCAAAGTTAGACCTCAGATCCGGTAATCATCAATTCAGAGTCAGAGATAGTAACATTCCGAAAACAGCCTTCAGAACTGGTATGGTCATTACAAATTTGTAGTAATGTTATTTGGACTAACCAATGCTCCTACAACTTTCATGGATTTATTGAACAGGGTGTTCAAACAAAACTTGGACTTGTTCATTATCGTCTTTATTGATGATATCCTTATTTACTCTAGGATTGAAGAAGAACATGCGAGTCATTTGAGGGTTGTCCTCCAAACTCTCAAGGATCACCAGTTATTCGCTAAATTTAGCAAGTGCGAGTTTTAGTTACAATCAGTTGCTTTCCTTGGGTATATAGTATCCAGCGAAAGGATCCGAGTAGATTCTCATAAAATAAAAGCAGTGAAACAATGGCTTAGACCTACCTCTCCTACAGATATCAGAAGTTTCTTGGGTCTAGTGGGCTACTACAGAAGGTTTGTGGAAGGGTTTTCATCCATAGCCTCTCCATTGACTAAGTTGACTCAGAAAAATGTAAGTTTCAGTGGTCAGATTGTAGTGAGAAGAGGTTCGCAGAACTAAAAACTAGGTTGACTACAACTCCTTTTTTGACTCTACCAGAGGGTTCAGACGGGTATGTGATGCATTCAGGGTCGGCCTAAGTTGTGTGTTGATGCAGCGAGATAAGGTTATAGTGTATGCTTCTAGATAATTTAAGGTGCATAAGGAGAACTATCTGACTCATGACCTCGAGCTTGCAGCAGTGGTGTTTGCACTTAAGATTTGGAGACACTACTTGTATGGTTTTCATGTAGATGTGTTCACAGACCATAAGAGCCTTCAATATGTGTTCACCTAGAAAGAGTTGAATCTTCGCCAGAGAAGATGGCTTGTATTCCTCAAGTATTATGATATGATTGTGCATTACCATAAGGCAAATGTAGTTGCAGAAGCCCTTAGCAGACTATCTATGGGTAGTGTAGCACATGTTGAGGAAGAAAGAAGGAACTAGCAAATGATGTTCACAGACTTGCTCTCTTAGGAGTTCGTCTTATGAGCATATCAAATGGTGGTGTAACAGTTCAGAATGGATTAGAATCTTCATTAGTAGCGGAGGTTAAGGAAAAGGAAGATAGTGATCCGATATTGCTTGAGCTAAAGGGTGCAGTCCATCAACAAAGAGTTGAGGTTTTCTCCCAAGGCGGAGATGGTGTGTTTCGCTATCATGGTTGATTCCTAATGTGGGCGATTTGAGATAGCATATTCTTGCAGAAGACCATAACTCTAGGTATTTTATTTATCCAGGTTCCACTAAGATGTACCATGATCTGCGGGAAGTCTTTTGGTGGAATGGCATGAAGAGGGACATAGCAGATTTTGTGGCTAAGTGCCTCAATTATCAGCAAGTGAAGGTAGAACATCAGAAACCAGGAGGTATGACTCAAGAGATTGACATTTCTACTTAGAAATGGGAAGTGATCAACATGGATTTCATTACAGGATTACCTCGTACTCACAGACAGCATGACTCTATTTGTGTGATAGTTGACAGAGTCACCAAGTCTTCTCGCTTTATGGCGGTCAAAACTACAGATTCGGCGGAGGACTACGCCAAGCTTTACATTAATGAAATAGTCAGGTTACATGGGATTCCTTTGTATATAATCTCAAATAGAGGTCCTCAATTTACCTCTAATTTCTGGAAGTCATTTCAGAAAGGTCTTGGTACTCAGGTTAACCTTAGCACAACATTTCATCCACAGATGGATGGTCAGGTCCCACGGTTTGTGGTCCCTTTCATGGTCCATGAAAGTGAATGTGGTCACCCCCATCTGTAGTTTAAGTCAGAGGCCTTTTGGTCATTTCCAATTTTTTTGGACCCCTAAACTACGTGGTTTTGGTCGGTTTTAGCCTAGAAACATAACTAGAACTTATCTGAGTCAAATCATTCTTCAGAACTTAGAAAAATCAGAGCGTAAAAGGAGAAAGAAGTCAAGAACCCTAGTTCAAAAACGCAACAAGATTTTCATCAGTTCCAGGCTTTCAGCCCCAAAATCGAAATATTTCTGTGGAATTCGTCACCAGGTTTGTGGGATTTTACTAGTGGGTTCCTTTCACATATTAGGTCCCTATAATTCAGTCAGATTCTTGATTCCCTACTATTAACTAGACCTAGGGTTTCTACAACTTCAGTAGATTATCATGAATTAGTTATTGTAATGTTCCAAATCAGATTATCATGTTATTACTTGGTTCCTTGCATGAATTTCAGAACCCTAGCTATGTAGTTCTTTAGTTCTTGAATTACACATGCTAGGTCAGATATTTGAGATAGAGATGCCTCAGTTTTGAATGTGTCATTATCAGTATGTTAATGTTACATTCTCAGTTTGCATATCAGTTTTGAGCTATTCAATATATTACAGAAATTCAGTCATAATGTGTTAATCACTTAATTAATTGGGAGTAACATAATACCGAGTTGGACTAGGGTCAGTAAACCCATATAGTCCTAGAACTACAAGCCACATAGGTTGTAAGTACCATCTGTGGGCATCATTTAGTAATCACGCTAGTCATGCCTCTATACCTGTGGCAGGGTATATTGGGTCCTCTCGATGGGGCGTATACATTAGACTCCACATTTAGCTCATGTGGTTTTATTGTCGGTTTTTAGTAGCTCCCACAGTTTAGTAAGACTCTATCGCATTGACCACATTTCTGTACAGTCAATATTCAGTCTCAGCATGTTATAAATTTGGTCATTGCATTTAGATAGCTTATTATTCAATATTTTTAGTATATTTACATTCAATTCATCTTATATCATTGCTCAGTATGCTTTGTTCAGTTATTTATATTGTTCAACTTTACTCTATCCTGCATGCTCAGTACCTTTCAAGTACTGACGCATACTCTGAACTACATATTCTCGTGATATAGGTTCAGGTTCTCAGCTTCCAGATCAGGCTTAGATCGGTTCCTGATCTCCAGTTCAGCAACAACAATGGTGAGTCCTCATTCTTCGAGGACAATAGTCATGTTATCTTTCAGTTTTTAGTCTTTTAGTTTCAGTTTTTTGCTAGACTTAGCTGGGGCATGTCCCAGCACTTCTAGTCAGTTAGAGGCTATTTTAAGACATAGTTAGATTCATCTAAATATTTGAGTTTGATGTTTCTTTTATATTAAACTCTCAGATTTAATATATTCAGTTTTAGTATATGGGTATTCTCCATCATTTCAGATTTACTTTGTGATTAGATTCCGCATCAGTTATTATTAATCTTAGTATGCTCATGTCATGCCAACAGAGTTAGCTAGGGGTCACTTGTGATCCTAGGTCCCGTGTCCGCATCTCGGGGGTAGCTCGGGGTGTGACAATCTGAGCCTCCTTAACCTTCGAGACAATAGTCTTTCTGTTTCATCTGTTACAAACTGTTTGTGCCTTATTTGCTTCCGTGGCATCTCCCATCAGTTTTTGTTGAGGTCCTCGAGTAGCATAGCTTCGAACAATTTTGATGGGAGATGATTCGATTGTTGTCGACATCTAAGAATTCTTTGTCAGCATTGATTTTTTCAGGAGCATTTTCTCCCAGCCTTCCTGTTCTCTTCCAAGATAGAAAAACTTCTTCATCTTCTTCCAAGATTTCCTGAACATGATCGATTGGTGCCACAATCTCAAGGGTTTTATCAAACACATGTTCAAACCTATTGGGTACCGGATCATGAGATTTAGACCTTCCTTAAAAAAAGATGATGGATATCCTCTTGCAAAATTTGTTAAACTTTGCACAACCCATTCTTCTCCTGCTGCTAAAATATTTTATTTCATTCCTCTTCCCTCAGGCAGGTCTCTTTCGAACAGTTGTTCTGACATGACAGAAGATACAAGGCCTGGATGAGAGGTAACATCTGGGTCGGAGGGAGGTACATTATTAGAGGGCTTAACAACAAACTGTGCCTCAGAATGATTCAAGGCATTTTGAGATGAAGAAAGTACAAGAGTTGGTGAACAATGAAGAACTTCGGTTGTAGAAGGAAGTTCTACTGTAGGAGAAGCAAGATTTTAGTTTGAGGCTTTTCAGACTCCCCAATTTCACCTGTACCACACACATGAGTGGGTGGAGAGGGATCTTCATGAACAAGGGGTGAAAAGTGAAAGGAACTAGTGGTTTCGACTTCTGAGGGGACATGATCCTTTGAGGGAGAGGGAGACTGAGACATTTTTGGGAGAGTGAGGGTAAGTAGCAAAGAGTTTTTATTTATTTTAGGAGTTAAGGAAGATGGAGAGAAATTTGAGAATAAAGGGTTTTTGGAAGTTCTTAATACTTGAATCGAGTCCCTGAACAAAGGTGACCTTTGAATTTGAAGTGACAAGACGCATCTTTTTGAGAGAGAAGAATAAGATGACACATGGCACGTGACCGTTTGTAATAACTCAACATAGTAAGGTGATACTAACCTTGAGTAGAGACCTGGTCCTTCTCTTGAAATTTCCTTGATTCGTATGTCTTGTTCTTTCCTCTAGACATAATGCCATGAGTATATACCTGCACTAAGGTACTTTGGTGAATTCCTATATAGTTTTCAAAACAAACAAACATAGATACCTGATAGTTAATGAGGAGGTAACTTGTATGATTATTGAGAGATCAGTTTAGTTTGAGCATTCCCAGGCTCATCCCGTTCATGATGAAGTGCTCTTTGCTTAAGCCTTTGGTAAAACTGTCAGCTATTTGTTCTTCAGTCTTGCAGAACTCCATGATGACATTATATGAGGAAATGATGTATCACATAAATATGCTTGGTCCTTTTATGTTGAACAAGCCTTTTGGCCATATTCATTGCACTTGTGTTGTCACACATGAGTGGAATTGAATCTGAGAGCACACCAAAGTCTTCAAGTTGTTGCTTGATCCACATAATTTATGCACAACATGAGACAACTGCAACATACTCAGCCTCAGTTGTAGAAAGGCCACTGAGTTTTGCTTCTTGGTTCCCCATGAGATTAGTAATTATCCCATAAAATGAGCCATTCTTGAAGTGCTTTTCCTATCACCTAGGTACCCTATGTTGTTAGCATTAGCATAACCAATTAGATCAAAAGAGTCTCCTGAAGGATAGAATAGGACCATGTTTTGAGTTCCTTTCAGATATCTCAAAATGTGTTTTGCTGCCTTCAGATGAAATTCCTTAGGAGATGCCTGGAATCTTGCACACATTCCTACACTAAAAATAATATCTAGTCCTCTAGCAGTCAGATAAATGAGTAATCCAATGATTCGCCTATACACCGTCTCATTTATTTCAATGACTGCCTCATCACTGTCAAGTTTAGAACTTGTATATTTGGGATTGTCGATTATCTTAGCTTCATGCATATTGAATTTCCTGAGAAGTTCCTTGATATACTTTTATTGACATATAAAAGTACCTTGAGCAGACTGCTTGATTTGCAGGCCCAAGAAGAATGTGAGTTCGCTCATCATTCTCATTTCAAACTCACTTCCTATCGAGAAGGAAAAGTCCTTGCATAATGATTCTGAAGTGGCACCAAAAATTATGTCTTCAACATATACATGTACAATGAGAAGCTTCTTACCTCTTGACTCTTGGAACAATGTGTTATCATTTTTTCCTCTTTTGAAACCATTTTCGAGAAGAAACTTTGACAATCTGTCATACTATGCTCTTGGAGTCTCCTTCAGACCATATATGGATTTATCTAGGTTCAACACATGATTTGGCAGAAAAACATCTTCAAACCCTGAAGTTTATTTGACGTATACCTCTTCTTTCAAATATCCATTTAGAAAGGCACTTTTGACATCCATTTGAAACAGCTTGAACTCCATGTATGTGGCAAATGCAATTAGAATCATGATAGCTTCCATTCTTGCAACTGGAGCAAAGGTTTCATCGTAGTCGATCCCTTCCACATGATTATATCCCTACACTACCAACCTCGACTTATTTCTGGTTATGATCCCATGCTTATCAAGCTTTTTTCTGTAAACCCACCTTGCATATATTATAGTTCTATTTACTGGCCTAGGGACCAGATGCCAGACTTGGCTCATCTCAAACTGATGAAGTTCCTCTTACATTGAATTTACCCAATCTGTATCCTTTGGAGCTTCCTTTACATTTTTGGGTTCAAAGGTGGATATGAATGCTGAGAATGCAACTAGATTTCTTGTCTTTGATCTGGTGTGCATTCCAGAATCTAGAGGAGAAACAAGATTGTCCATGGGATGGGAGGACTGATGTTTCCATCCTGATTTCCTTTTAGCTTCGTTGTCAGATTCAATAGCTTGTTGTCCATCTTCATATTTTTCTTCTTCAGCTTCATCTTTGTCAACTGTATACAAAGAGTTAAGTGGACCTGGTCCTTCTTTAAGATTTGCATTTTGTTCATCATTTGGATCAGTCTGATGAGTGGTTTCTTGCACAAGACTATCTCTCTGAATTTGCAATAGCTCTTCAAGTTCTACTTCATTTCTGTTCTCAAGATTTTTCATTCCACCAGACTCGTAAAAAATGACATGAACACTTTCCTCTATGCATAGAGTTCTTTTATTGTAGACTATGTATGCTTTGCTTGTTGATGAGTGTCCTACCAAAATTCCTTCATCACTTTTTGGATCAAACTTCCCAAGATCATCTTTACCATTGTTTAGAACAAATAATTTGCATCCAAAAGCCTTGAGATAATTGAGTTTAGGCTTTTTTCCGTTTAACAATTCATAAGGTGTAGTTTTTTTTTGCACTGTTCTGATGAGGCACCTAGTGGTTACATAACATGTTGTGCCAGAAGTTCTTTGCAAGATTTGAGTCAATTAACAAGAACCTTGCGATATCCACCAGAGTTCTTTTTTTTCTCTCAACTACCCCATTCTGTTGAGGGGTTCCAGATGTAGAAAAGTTGTGACTGATTCCATGCTCAGCACAAAAACCTTTCATTTGAGCATTTTCAAATTTTTTACCATGGTCCGACCTAATCCCAACAATTTTACAATTCAGCTTTGTTTGAATTCCTTTTGCAAAAGTTGTCAACACCTCAGTTGTTTCATCTTTGGTTCGTAGGAACATAGTCCAGGTGAACCTTTAAAAGTCATCAACTATCACAAAAATGTAATTCTTTTCACCTCTACTCTGAATTCGCACAGGACCACATAGATCTGTATGAAGAAGTTTCAATGGCCTGGTTGTGCTTGCATCTTTCTTCTGTTTGAAAGAAGATATGGTTTGCTTTCCTTTTACACATGCATCACAAATCTTATTATCTGCGAATTTCAGTTTGGGAAGACCAAGCACCAGGTCCCCTAAAACAAGTTTGTTCAGAAGTGAGGCACTCACATGACCAAGTCTCATGTGCCACAAATTAGTATTGTCGCTTTGCACACTAAGACACGTAAGATTATCTCTTCTTATTGAGTCCAACTATATTACATACATATTCTTGAGCCTCTTTGTAGTCAAAATCACCTCTTGAGAGATGAGATTGGTAACAATGCACTTGTTGGACAAGCATCTAACTTCATTTCCTTTATAACAGATCTGGGAAACACTCAGCAAATTATATTTCAATCCATTCACATAGTAGACATCATCTATGAAATGCTCTACAAACATTCCAATTTTTCCAATTCCAAGAATATACCCTTTCTTACCGTAACATCTCGCAACTAGAAAGAACTAGAAGGAAGTTTAAAATCTGGAAATAGTTATTTTTGGAAAATATAAGAAAATCTGGAAAACAATTTTAAGTAAGTTAAAGTGAGTTTTTGGTCAACTTCAAACGACCATAACTCCTAGATACAGATGAGTTAGGTGTAGTTCCTGATATGGTTGGAAAGCTCTTGGAATGATCTTTCCACGCCACTAAGTTTGCGCGATTCCGATTCGTATGAGTGAGTTATGCCCTTTGGAAGTTGGGCTATTCGAATAAGGAAATGCCCAATCCTGATATTTGAAAGGTAGTTTGATCTTTTGTTTACCCGATTAATTAAATCTGTTTTTAATAAAATAGTTAGTGTCAAAAACTGAGTTAGTTCAGTTTACACTTTTGAGAAATAGAGTTAGGGCTTTTGGAGGAAGAACGCAAGAGAAAGGAGAAGAGTAAAAAGCAGATTCAGCAACAACGATCGATTTTGGATGTGGATTCGCCAAGGAATATACCCTACAAGGTATGTGAGTCTCTCATAGAGTTGGGTTCATTCACCCACGCGCCAAACATGTTTAGTTCAGCGAAACTCATCCTAAAAGAGTTTGAAAGTTGATGTTCTTGACATGTATTCTTGAATTTGAATGTTGTTCTTGAATTGGGATGAATTGAGGAGTTTTGTGAGATCTTTACGTTGAGTTTTAGGGTTTCATTGAGTTAGGTTCTTGATTACATATGTTGGGTATCGGGATCTACAATGAATTTGAGTTCTATAATAGAGTTTAGGTGATTTGGGGCTGGAAAACAAAGAAGGAAAATTCGAGCAGGTTCTGGCGCGTAGGTCCGCGTCGAGGACTTGCTCCCCCAGTGAAGAAAAATTGTCTCTGCATCGCGGTTAGGACGCGGACTCCTCTGTCTCAAAAATTAATTCGCGATCATTTTATTCAAAAATGTTTCCACGTCGCGGACTTGTTCCAAGACGGTGATTTCGTAACTTTTCTCAAGTTTAGCTATTCAAAGTCATTCCTAAACATCAGGAGACTTTTCCTATCACAAATCACAATCCTTGAATCCATAATTCAATTCAAGGACCAGTTAGGAGTCAAGTCAAGAGAAATTAAGATTAAAGTCAAAAAAAGTCAAGAGTCAAATTAGGAGAAGTTCATTTCAAGTTTTCATAAGTCTTTTAACAACGTTTTAACTTTGTTTTAAGACTTGAGTTTTGAAGTTGAGTAAAGAGTAAGAGCAAAGTTCATTTTCTTTAAAATGATATATGGGAACTAAGTATTCCCAAGAGTAAATGTTTTCACATTTAAGATGATAGGAAACTGAGATTTCCAAAAGAGTTTTGAACAATAAAAAGGAACATTGATTCCAAGAGAGCTTTTAAGCTAAGTTTGAGCAATTATCTCAAACTAGAGAAGAAGTTGTTTTAAAAAAAACATATGAGCTAAGTATATTTTGGGAGTAGTATTGAGCACCGATATGTGGACGCGAGTTCATATTAACTCAAGCCCCCATAAACCATGTAGTCATCATGGGCAGAAAAAAAATCATACTTTTTAGATGATTCCTTAGTGCTTTTTAGCATAGACTAGCAGATCCACTTAGTAGTTCAGGTTCTATACCGATGGCAAGGTAGAGGACGATCCTTGGCAACGTGAGGTAAAATGTTGTACCTTCACTTAGGCTCATAGTGATGGTTGTCGGTTAGAGAATCTCCCACAGAAGTTATATTACTTTCTAAATGAGTAAAATTAAGTTTGTTATTGCTTTAACTTGAACTAAGATTGTTTTCAGTTGTTTAATAAGCTTTATATATATATATAACACATGTGTTTTATTGCTTTATATTGAGTTGAGTATCCTTGAGCTGAGAAGAGCCAGGTAGGTGTTTCTTCCATAATCTCTTTCAAGCCTATGTTTGTTAACATTCTTAATTGCATACTCGTACATTCAATGTATTGATGTTAGTTGGCCTGCATCTTATTATGATGCAGACGCAGGTAACCAGGATGAGCATCCAGCGCCTCGTTGATCTAGCTTGAGCATTCAGAGTCTGTTGGTGAGCCTTCTTGCATTCTAGAGGACTCCTTTATTTGCTTTCTAGTCTTTCAGATGTTAGGATGATAGGGGGTCCTGTCCCGACATCCCTCTTTGTTTTAGAGGCTTCATAGACAATTAGTAGTTCAATTGTCTTTGCATTATCATTCTTATGGTAAAGACTTGGGTTGCCACTTTTGGCCAAGTTGAATGTTTAATCCATAAAACATTCTCAATTATTTTATTATTTAGTTCAGTTAAGTTCATTGATCATTATAGATATGAATACTGTCTTCCGCTGAGTTAAGTATGCCAGGCCCAGGGTTCGCTTGGGTTATTAATGGTGTTCGAGTGCCAGTCCCGCCCATGGTGTAGGCTCGAGGAGTGACAATCTTGGAATCAGAGCCCAGAGTTCAAGAGTCCAAGGAAGTCTATGAAGCCGTGTGTGTAGAGTCCTAGTTATCGGTGTGAAGCGCGCCACATCTATAATTAGGAGGCTGTAACATTTAGGAAAATTTCTCACTTCTTTCACCCTAATTTCGTGCGTTAGAGTTTGATCTCTAAAAAGTTTCTTCTAATTCGTGCTTGCACGTGTTTTCAGATAATCATGGCTCCACAAAGAGCTGTCAGAGGTTGTCTTGCGAGACGCAATGTTGAGGAATAAGAGTTACCCAATGCATCTTTAGTGCAACCTCAAGGAGAAGTCACCAATGCTGAATTTCGTGAGGCTATCCGGATGTTGAGCCAAGCGGTTACTAACCAGGTTGGGAAGCAAAGAGGGGCTTGACAAGAAGAGGCTGACACTTCAAGGATTCGTGAGTTCTTGAGGATGAATCCTCCAAGTTTCACTGCTTCCAGCACTACTGAGGATCGAGAAAACTTCATTAAGGAACTGAAAAAGGTATTTGACGTGATGCATGTTACCGATACTGAGAGAGTTAAGCTAGTTGCATACCAGATGAAGAATGTTGCTAGGACCTGGTTTGATCAGTGGAAAGGGGGTAGAGCGGAGGATACACCACCTGCGAGTTGGGCCTATTTTGAGGAAGCTTTCTTGGGACGTTTCTTTCCCCGGGAACTGAAAGAGGCCAAGGTACGTGAGGTCCTCATAAAGTTGGGTTCATTCACATTTAAGATGAGAGGAAACTAAGATTTCCAAAAGAATTTTGAACAACAGAAGGGAACATTGATTCCAAGAGAACTTTTAAGCTAAGTTTGAGCAATTATCTCAAACCAGAGAAGTTGTTTTAAAAAAACACATATGAGCTAAGTATATTTTGGGAGTAGTATTGAGCACAAATATGGGGACGCGAGTTCATATTAACTCAAGCCCCCATAAACCATGTAGTCATCATGGGCAGAAAAAGGATCATACTTTTTAGATGATTCCTTAGTGCTTTTTAGCATAGACTAGCAGATCCACTTAGTAGTTCAGGTTCTATACCGATGGCAAGGTAGAGGACGATCCTTGGCAACGTGAGGTAAAACGTTGTACCTTCACTTAGGCTCATAGTGATGGTTGTCGGTTAGAGAATCTCCCACAGAAGTTATATTACTTTCTAAATGAGTAAAATTAAGTTTGTTATTGCTTTAACTTGAACTAAGATTGTTTTTAGTTGTTTAATAAGCTTTATATATATATCGCATGTATTTTATTGCTTTATATTGAGTTGAGTATCCATGAGCTGAGAAGAGCCAGGTAGGTTTTTCTTCCATAATCTCTTTCGAGCTTATGTTAGTTAGCATTCCAACTCGCATACTCGTACATTCAATGTACTGATGCCAGTTAGCCTGCATCTTATTATGATGCAGACGCAGGTAACCAAGATCAGCATCCAGCGCCTCGTTGATCTAGCTTAAGCATTCAAAGTCTGTTGGTGAGCCTTCTTGCATTCTAGATGACTCCTTTATTTGCTTTCTAGTCTTTTAGATGTCAGGATGATCGGGGGTCCTGTCCCGACATCCCTCTTTGTTTTAGAGGCTTCATAGAAAATTAGTAGTTCTGTAGTCTTTGCATTATCATTCTTATGTTAAAGACTTGGGTTGCCAGTTTTGGCCAAGTTGAATGTTTAATCCATAAAATATTCTCAATTATTTTATTGTTCAGTTTAGTTAAGTTCATTGATCATTATAGATATGAATATTGTCTTTCGCTGAGTTAAGTAAGCCAGGCCCAGGGTTCGCTTCGGGCCAACAATAGGCTTCGAGTGCCAGTCCCTCCCATGGTGTAGGATCGGGGAGTGACAAACTTGGTATCAGAGCCCAACGTTCAAGAATCTTGGGGAGTCTATGAAGCC
>JAJOOS010020810.1:0-24625 GCA_029582725.1 Solanum chiquidenum | reverse complement strand
TACAATTATAGGTGTTTCCGTAGCACATTTTTAAGAACTTTTTGGGTCAAATTCAAATATAATCATTTCATTAGTTCTCGACTCCAAACTCACATGTGAGGCTCTAGTTTCACTCTATCATTTTCCGAGTCGTTACAGTTGGTGGCCACTTCTGCACTTTTCAGCTCGCATCTTCATCAACCGCATCCAAGCCTATTTCTTGCAAGAATTATACACAATACATTATTCCTAATAACAAAATAGCCAAATACACACACAAACTCTAAGTGAAACGCATCAAAAATACCATAAACTCACGGTATATCAGCTCGCCAATCCAATCGTCGCCTAGCCAAAGCCCCTCCCCTATCGCCTAGTGGTCTGCTTATTAGGAGTGAGCTATTGTAAATATAGGCAAGACAAGGGCTCACTTGGCGAGTCGCCAAGTGCCCTTCGGCGAGCTCCAGTGTGAGGGTCTACAGATTTTAAGTTGGGGTGTTAAAGGTCTTTTCATAATTACTTCAATCCTAAACTACGTCATTTTACCCTTAATATAAAGGCCTATATAATCATTATACTCTCAAATTTCCCCAAACCTAAGTCATTCTTCTAAGAACCCAAAAGAATTACAAAACTCCTCTCAAATATTCTCTCTCTAGAAACTTGAAGAAGAAGGAGAAGATTCAACCTATGGTTTCAAGTTAAGGTGTCAATTTCTCCATTGTAGGCTAGAATTTGGAGTCAAGGTATGGTAGTTTTCATCCATGGATTCCTTTCATCCATGGAGTTCTCTCAAAATCTCCAATTTCAAAAAAGAAGAAATTCCCAATTTTTAGGTCAATTACTATGGGTTCTTTTCAAACTTGATTTAAATGATTGAATTGAGTTATATTAAGCACGAATTAATGGTTTCCTATGGTTTTTATGATGTTTCCCTATGAACCCATGATATTCTCATATTTCTCAATTGTGATGATATGATGTGGGTCTTTGTTGATGAAAGAGAAATTTGATGAATTTATGCATGAAGCGATAGTATCACATGATTATAATGAAATCCATGTCTAATGCTTGAATTCTAGATGTGATGATTGAAAGTAGGCTTTGAACCTTGAAAGGGCAAAGTATGAGATTATGCATGTTTTTATGAAAATGCTTTAAGGATGCTTTGAGAGTAAAGTATCAATGATTATGATGATGATGTGTTGTGAAAGGATATTCTCACTAAAACATAAATTAGCATGATGTGAAAGGTATTCTCACATTATAAGGATTCTTAGGTTGAAAGGCTTTCTCACCTAATTGAATCAAAGAATAAAAGTGATCATGGACGGTGAAAGGTTTTCTCACGCATGATCCAAGGAGCTATATTAATGAAACTAGCTTGAATTGGTTGAACAAGTTCACCTTTTCATGAGTAAGGAAGTCAAGTAAGAAATGACTATTTCATGGGAATTTATGTTTAGCACCGAGTGTCTATTGAATATGAGATGAAAGCTCTCGCGTTAGTAGAGTTCGGGTTTCCAAAGTAATCTCATGAGATGAAAGCCCTCACGTTAGTAGAGTTCAGGTTTCTAGTACAAATATCCTTATCCCATAACTATGTGCCCACATAGGTTGATTATCTAGTGGATCCACTTAAGCTAGATGTTCTAGGTTCTACCTTAGGCAAGTAGAATCGCCCTTTTCGGTGTGGAAGACAACAGGGGATCATGTTATAGCTCACATGGTCTCTTGTCGGTTAAGGCTATTTCCCACAAAAAGATTAATAATGTACTAAGGCAATGCTTTAAGAAGTATCTCGTAAGTGTTCAAAGGTTTTAAAGATGATGTTATGACTTATGTTTTCCAACTCTCTCTCTTATGATGTTTTAGCTTGTTAAATTGCATGTCATGAAATGAAATGTTCCTTTTAGCATGTTTTAAATGTTCATGCATAGATATCATACTTGGTACATTATTTTCTACTAACGCATACTATTGCTTACATTTTCCCCAAATATAGGGTCTGATATTCAAGGTGTTCAGTTTCATGGCTAGTAGGTGATTTGATTGAATCCCGAACTTTGGTGAGTCCTCATGCTTTAAGGACGGAGTTTTATTATTTAGTTTATTTCATGTATTTCTCTTTTGTACATGAGGTATGGGCTAGGCCCAATTTCATTCTATTGTATTAGATGGATTTAATGAGACAAGTGTATTAGACTTCCGCTTTGTTTTTATAAAAATGTTTGAACTTGGACTATTTTAACTCTTATTGTTCTATTTCTTATGTTATTAGTACTAAGTGGCTTGTATGGAGTCCTTCGGGGTTCTATACGCCATGGTACATCTAGGGGGTACCCTTGGGTCGTGACAAGTGCATGACGGGCCGTTAAGGCCTTCTTGATGCCAATTCGGTAGTTTTTAGTCAGAGACTTTTGGGTCTTTTCCCCAATTGTTTTAACTTAATACTATGCCATTTTTCCTTCTACCCAAATCCCTATATAATGAATTTAAACACCAAAATCACCCAAACTCAATTCATTCTCTTGAATTCTCGAAAGAAGATCAAGCTCCTCCTATCAAAAATTTCTCTCTCTAGAAGTTCAAGAAGAAAGCTAGGGTTTGAAGATAAAGCCTCATAATCCTCCATTGATTCCAAGCTTTTAGAATCAAGGTATGATAGTTTTCATCCATGGAGTCCTTTCCTCCATGGAGTTCCCAAATTCTACAATTTTGTAAAGTTAGATTCCCAATCAAGTTAGGGTTTTCTTCAATTATCATGGGTTTTTTCCGATGTTGGTTCAATTGATTGTTTTATGTCTTTTTATGCATGAATTAAAGTAATTTCATGTTTTTAAGATGAATCCCCATGAACCCATGTTTTATAATCCATGATGATATAATGTGGCTCTTGAACTATGAAAGATGAATTTATGAAAATATGCATGCCTTTCTCTTTATGAAATTGATGTAAATGAATTTGAAGATGCTTTTATTTTGAAAATATGATGAAGCTTAAGAATTATTGAAAAATATGCTTGCTCAAGAAAGTATTTTTATGACTCAAGTTAGCTTATAGATGGGAGTGTCTATATGTTCTATGATTAGTATGGTATCTGGTTATGTCATCAATGATTACAAAGCATGATTTCAAAACTATTTTCATTAGTATTAGGGGCATTTATAGCATGAAGTGAATAACTATGGGCCTTAAAAGTTATTATGAAAAGATCATGGACGGTGAAAGGTTTTCTCACGCATGGTCTAAGGAGTTATCTTAATATGACTTTAGCTTGGATTGGTTACTTAATTGTGACTTTCCATGGATCATGAGACAAGTCAATATTAATAACTACTTCGTGGGATTTATGCTTAGCACCGAGAGGATATTGAGATGGAAGCTCTCACGAGTTGAGCTCGGGTTTCTACTAGCAATCTCCTTATCTCTTACTTATGTGCCCCCATAGGATGATTTTCTAGACAGACATTAGCTAGTGGATCCATTTTAGCTCAGATTCATGGTTCTACCTTGGCAAGTAGGACAACCCTTTTCGATGTGGGAGACACCGGGGTTCCATGTTATAACTCAGATGCTCTCTATGTTGGTTAAGTCTACTTTCACAACAATAATTAACTAAGGTTAGTTCAAGAAGTATCTCACATGTGTTCAAAGGCAGTTTTACTTGCAGTGATCATGATTTCATTTTATGTTTTCTAACCCTCCTATCTTATGTTTGACATTTGTCTTTGCATATCACGAAAATGTTTTTTAGCATGATTTCATGATTTTATGCATTTCTATCATACTTGGTACATGTTTGTACTAATGCATACTTTTGCCTACATTTCCCTAAATGTAGGGAGTGACCTTACAGATTTGCATTTTCGTTGTTAGGGATCTTGTATAGAAGATTGAAGATTGGTGTGTCCTCATATTCCGAGGACCAAGTTGTTACTTCATTATGTCTTTACTTTTAGTTTTGGAACTTGATGTACGGGCTACGTCCCGATCATTTGTTATGTAATAGATAGCTTTGAGACGATGTTTAGACTTCCGCTTTTCTCTATAAAACTTTTATATGTTAAAACTGTCTTCTAAACCTTTTAAAACTCTATGATCTTGTATAATGCATGCTAGGTGGCTTGTATGGGGTCTCTCGGGGTCTTTTATGCTATGTCACATCTCGGGTATACTTTGGGTCATGACAAACTTGGTATTTAGAGCACAAGGTTTAGAAAGGTCCTAGGATGTCTCATAAGCCACATCGAGTAGAGTTATGTTCATGAGTTTGAAGTGTGCCACATTTATGAATGAGAGGTTATAATATGTTTAGGAAGTTCCACTTCTTTCATTACTCTAAAGTTGTGTGATAGAGTGTAACTCTAAGTGCCTTTCTCTCCTAACCCCTATTTATGCTTTTAAGAATATGCCTCCACGAAGGAATCCCGTGAGAAGGAATAGGAATATTCATGAAAATGTGAGACAAGAGGTTCCCCAAGTACCGGTCAACCCTTTGGCCGAGCAAGTGACTAATGATGAGTTTCAAGCCACATTTCATGTGTTGGCCCAACTATGATGGCTCAAGCAAATAGAGAGGTTGTGGCTCTCGTGAACCCAAGGGTGGGTACATCAAAAACAAGGGTGAGGGACTTTATTAGAATGAATCCTCTGGAATATCATGGGTCTAAAGTTGAGGAAGATCCTCAAGAGTTCATTAATGAAGTGTATAAGGCATTGATGATCATGAGAGTGACGCTGGTGGAAAAGCCAGAATTGGCCGTTTATCAACTTAAGGGTGTTGCTAAAGTTTGGTTCAACCAATGGAAAGAAGACAGGGCGGTAGATGAAGGTCTTCTTAATTGGGAGAAATTTAAGGTTGCTTTTCTTGATAGGTTCTTTCCCCTTGAGATGAGAGAGGCAAATGTACTTGAGTTCATTAACCTTCGCCAAGGAGATATGAGTATGAATGAGTATGCTTTGAAATTCACACAACTGTCAAAATATGTCCAACGATTGTTGCCAATCCAAGGGCAAGGATGAGTAAGTTTGTGTCCAGTGCATCCGACTTAGTGGTCAAGGAATGCCTAACCTCCATGCTTGTTAAGGAGATGAATGTCTCCTGTTTTATGGTTCATGCACAACAAATAGAAGAAGAAAAGCTTAAGGGGAAAACTAGGGATTCAAAGAGGCCAAGAAGGGATGATGGTGATTCTTCACCTTCAAGGTCTGATGGAGGTAATTGTTCTCAAGGTAAGGGTTCTAGGGAGCAAATATGGCCTGAATGTCGAGAGTGTGGGAGAAGACACAAAGGTGAGTGTCTAGCTGGTTCAAAAACGTGTTTTGGGTGTGGAAAAAGTGCTCACAAGATAAGAGATTGCCAAATTCTTACTTCTAAGGGAAGGGATGGTAGGCAATATCAAACTCGACAAGATCATGAGGGTTCCCCAGATGCAGTAATTGGTAAGTTAAGGTCTTTTAGCTTGTGGTTATACATTGCTAGAAATTGAGTGTTTCGTTGGATATGGTAAGTCTCCATGTATGGTCATTTTGTTTGAAGTAGTCCTTGAATTCCTTGTGGAAACTTCTTAAGAGTTTACTTGTATTAATGGTTTAGTGGCTTTTAAGACTTTGGTGTTATGTTTAGGATTGAGGGAGATGGATTTGAAAAGACTAGTGGGGTTTTCTCCCAAGGGGAAGATAGTGTGCTTCATGGTTGGTGCGTGAGTAGAACTATGTTTGTTTTGGAAGAGTTCCTTGTTATGGTTTGGTGGGTGAAACTTTAGAGGCGATGTGACTTCTTAGTATCCATATATATCTATTTCCTTTACCTTCGAGTCTAGCTTGAGGTTTTCGCCCCTCATGGTTCACTCTTTAGGACTCGTGTGTTTTAGTCATTCTCATGTTTCCTCATGCATGCATGTTCATGAAAAACTTGATTTTGAGGAGAAAATGATCTAGCTTGATTGATTTCTTCATGCTTATGTGCATTTGAGTATGAGTTTCATATAGACCTTATGAAAAGATGTTTTGAATATGCTTTAGCTTAAAAGTGAAATTTCCTCCTCGGATATATGCATTTATGTGATTGCATTCATGTTGGGCTGCTAGGTCTAGTTCATATCTTCCTTATGATGTTTTGAATATGTTTAGTCTTAGAGTTGAGGTTCATCCTCGGTTATGTGCATTTTGATAAAATTGCATTAATGATTGGGTTGTTAGTTTCTCTCCTACTCTTTTCATGCAAGTTTGAGTTCCATTCGAGGATGAATGTTCCCAAAGGAGAGATATTGTAACACCTCAGATTCGAGAAAGGCTAGAAATGGGTCAAGTGAGAAACTAACAAGCCTAAAAATTGGACCATAGAACCCTCCACCGAGCCCCAAACGGGCCGTGAAGGGGACCACGGTCCATTAAAGGGCTCATGGTAGGTTTCCTGAACCTGCCCCATGCAGGCTTCACTTTGATGGATGCCTAGACGACCCATGGTGAGATTGACGGGCCGTCAAAGTGGTCATCAAGTGGGCCAATCAGAAGGGCTCTCCCCTAGCCACTGGTCAAGGGCCACGGGCGTCTAAACGGACTGTGAAGCCCCACACAGACCGTGAAGTCATCCATGAAGGGTTTTCATTAGACTTAGATTTTAGGGTTAACTTCAAACAATCATATCTTTTAGCAAAAAATGAATTAGGTGGCCCATGCCCTATCCAATCAAATATATCTAAGTCCTTTTTCCAATGCCATCGAGTTTGCCTCATTCTGAGCTCGGAGTAAAAAGTTATGCCCGAAATAGTAAAGCCCTATTAGGCAAAAATTCTTCACGATCCGTTTGACGGGACGTGGTAGTGCATGACGGGCCGTTAATGCCTCCTTGATGCCAATTCGGCAGTTTTTAGACAGGGACTTTTGAGTCTTTTTCCTAATTGTTTTAACTCAATATTATGTTGTTTTTCCTTCTACCTAAAGCCCTATATAATGATTTTAAATTCCCTAATCACCCAAACTCAATTCATTCTCTTAAATTCTCAAAAGAAGATCAAGCTCCTCCTCTCAAATATTTCTCTCTCTAGAAGTTGAAGAAGAAAGATAGGGTTTGAAGATAAAGCCTCATAATCCTCCATTGATTCCAAGCTTTTAGAATCAAGGTATGATAGTTTTCATCCATGGAGCTCTTTCCTCCATGGAGTTCCCAAATTCTCCAATTTTGTAAAGTTAGATTCCCCAATCAATTTAGGGTTTTCTTCAATCATCATGGGTTCTTTCCAATGTTGGTTCAATTGATTGTTTTATGTCTTTTTATGCATGAATTAAAGTAATTGCATGTTTTTTAAGATGAATCCCTATGAACCCATGCATAACCCATGTTTTCTAAGCCATGATGATATAATGTGGCTCTTGAACTATGAAAGATGAATTTATGAAAATATACATGCCTTCTCTTTATGAAATTGATGTAAATGAATTTGAAGATTCTTTTACATTGAAAATATGATGAAGGTTATGAATTATTGAAAAGAATGCATGTTCATGAAAGTATGTTTATGACTCAAGTAAGCTTATAGATGAGAGTGTCTATATGTTCTATGAAACTTGGCCACATGACATGAATGACATCTAGATTTGCCCTCAATGCTTTTTGGGCTATTTTCCTAAATTAGGTCTTGATTAGTGTGATATCCGGATATGCCATCAATGATTAGAAAGCACGATTTCAAAATTATTTTCATTAGCATTAGGGGCATTTCTAGCATGAAGTGAATAACTATGGGCCTTAAAGCTATTATGAAAAGATCATGAACGGTGAAAGGTTTTCTCACGAATGGTCTAAGGATCTATATTAATATGACTTTAGCTTGGATTGGTTATTTAATTGTTTCTTTCCATGGATCATGAAACAAGTCAAGATTAACTACTCCGTGGGATTTATGCTTAGCATTGAGAGGATATTGAGATGGAAGCTCTCCTGAGTTGAGGTCAGGTTTCTAGTAACAATCTTCTTATCCCTTACATATGTTCCCCCATAGGATGATTGTCTAGATAGACATTAGCTAGTGGATCCACTTTAGCTCAGATTCATGGCTCTACCTTGGCAAGTAGGACAACCTTTAGCTCAGATTCATCCCCCATTGGGTTGTTAGTTTCTTTCCTACTATTTTTCATACTAATTTGAGTTCCATTCGAGGACGAATGTTGCCAAGGGGGAGAAATTGTAATACCTCGTACTTTGAAAACGTAAAAGCGGATTAACTGGTAGGATTACAAGCCCAGGGTATGGACCCTTCACAGAACCCTAAATGGTCTATTTAGGGAACCACTACCTGTTTAAGGAAAATGTCCCAATCGTCCAGGGTTGCTAGGATTTGGGGTCACCTGTACGGTTCCCTATATGGTCTTGGTGACCTATACGGTCCATTTAGCTACCTATATACGTCACCCATCAGCTTTTAAGTTATGGTCATTTTTGTCTTTCCCCTATGTGTTTGGTACTTAAGTTATGCCATTTTAACCCCTATTTCAAGACCTATATAAGTGATTTAAGTCCTAAAACTACCCATTCTAAATCATTCACCTAATTCCTAAATTTCCCTTCAAGATCACCCCCAAAATCCTCTTTAAGACTAAGGAAGAAAAACTAGGATTTCACTTCAAGATTCTCAATTCACCATATTTATTTAGCCTTGATCACTAAGGTATGTTAGTATTCACCTATGAAGTCATTTCCTCCATAAAGTTCCTAAAATCTTCAAGTCTTACAAGTTAGGTTCTCGATTCAAAGTTATGGTTTTATTCAATCTTCATGTGTCCTTTTCAATTATGATTCAATTACTTGTTTCCTATATTCTAATGCATGAATTGAAAGTATTTACACGAGTTTGAGTTGAATTCATATGAACCCATACATGATCCATGATTTTAGACTATGAACATATAATGAAGCTTATGAACTATGAAATATGAATGTATAAAGATATGCATGCTTTTATGAAGTTGATGTAAATGATTTAAGGATGCTTTGAGAGTAAAGTATCAATGTTGTTATTGTGAAATGTTTTCTCACATACTACTAAGAATATGATTGTGAAATATTTTCTCACATAAGGATTCATAAGGTTGAAAGGTTTTCTCACCTAAGGTGAATCAAGTTTAAGAGATATTCTAAATGACTTTAGTTTGGATTAGTTGTTTAATTATGCCTTTCCATGGATGATGAAATGAATATGATTAATGATTATTCCGTGGATTTTATACTTAGCACCGATAGGATATTGTGATAGAGGCTGTCCTGTTAGTAAAGACCGGGTCGATAGTAGCAATCTCTTTGTCCCATAACTACGTGCCACCATAGGATTGTATCAGATAGACATTAGCTAATTGATTCACTTTAGCTCAAACTCATGGTTCTTACATTGGCAAGTAAGGACATCCCTTTTTGATGTGGGACAGACACTGGATTTCATGTTATATCTCTTATGGCCTATGTCGCTTATATGGTAAACTTCCCACAATTATGAACTAAAGTTTCTTTTAAAGTATCTCACAAGTGTTTTAAAGATGTTAAGGTTGCATTGGACATGATTATGAATTATGTTTTCTAATCCTTTTTTATGATTTAACTTGTTCATTGCATGTCACGTTAAGTCCTTTTAGCATAATTTCATAACTCTTATGCATTGTTATCATACTTGTACATTTCATGTACTAGTGCATACTTGTGCATACTTGTTCCTATATTATTTCACTAATATAGAACGCTCCTACCTCTCAGACTCGTGGCTAGTTGATCCATTTGACATTTGAATATTGGTGAGTCCTCATGATTCGAGGGCCAAGACACTTTTATAACTTTATGTCATTTCAGTTTTCAGAGTTTGTACGTGTGTATGAGTTACGTCCCAACCACTTCCTTTGATATAGTAGATGCCTTATTAAGGTTTATGTTAGACTTCCGTTTTGTCAAACTCTTTCATGATATAAGATTGGTTCATTTGAAATCTTTATTCTATTATCTTGTATGATGTATGCTAAGTGGCCTGTGTAGGGCCTCTGAGGGTTCTTTACGTCATGTTACGTCTAGGGTATACTTTGGGTCGTGACTGTTTATGGAATGAAGAATCTTCACGCCTTTATCCTAACACTACGCCAAGTGCCACCCCACTCGCATCACACATAACTTCAAACGATTGTCCCTAATCCAGTGAAATAATGATGGGTGCAGAAATCAACTTCTCTTTCAACCATTCAAACTCCTTAAAACAAGCTTTATCAAACTCGAACTTCGTCTCATTCTCAAGAAACTTTCATAATGGGTGCGCTATCTTGGAAAAGTCTTTGATAAATTTTTGATAATATCCAACATGTCCTTGAAAGCTTCTAACACCCTTTATAGAGATATGTGGGGGTAATTTTTCAATTACCTCAATTTTAGCTTGATCAACTTCAATGCCTTTGTTGGAGATCTGATGACCAAGAACTATGCCTTCTTTTACCATGAAGTGACACTTCTCCCAATTTAGCATAAGATTGCATTCTTCACACCGTTTAAGTGCATCACCTAAATGGGTCAATCAATCATCAAACGAGTCACCTACTACATAAAAATCATCCATGAATACCTCAATAGTGTCTTCCACCATGTATGAGAATATGGACATCATACAACGTTGAAAAGTTGGTGGTGCATTACACAACCCTAATGTCATCCTCTTGAATGCAAACATCCTATATGGACAAGTGAAAGTGGTCTTCTATTGGTCTTCAAGGGCGATATAAATCTGATTGTAGCCTAAATAGCCATCAAGAAATTGGTATCATCCTTTACCAGCCAGACGAGCTAACATATGATCCATGAACAGAATTGGGAAGTGATCTTTCTTTGTCAATGCATTCAACTTGCGATAATTCATGCATACTCTCCAACAAGTGACTGACTTTATAGGTATGAGCTCATCCTATGCATTGAGAACCATACATTCAGGTATCGTATCTATCGGGTACTAAAATATAATGAAAATTGGCATAATTATGTATAAGATACATAACAATAAAAAAGATTCATACTGATTTAGATTTGAAATAATAGGATTATATATCAATAATAATATTTGTACCAAATACATTGTACACAAACAAAGTTGTAATGTATCTGATAGTTGAGACATAAACATGATACATCAGTAAACACAGGATTAATAGTTCCATAACATCGGAGAAACTATAAGCCAGAACTCTGGCAAACATCTCAGTCACCACACACCCAAGTACCCATATATCTACTGGAATACCATGTTCGTCGTTGGTGACCATCTCCTATGACATGTACAATGGGGTACCCCTCAATTCACATCTCAAATCATCATCTTTTTTCATTCCAACTCTCTTTGCCAATTCAAAATCAGTTAATTTTACCTTATCATCATCACCCAGAAGAATATTTTGAAGCTTAATATCGCAATGAAAACAAAAAAGATGATGAAGAAATTTTCCTACCTATTTTAGATTTGAAATTGATGAAGAAAACTAGAAAAACACGGTTGTAATTAAAAAATCTAAGTTTAAAGAAATCGTTGATATATGGCACCTAATTTTGGCGTGAATTTAGGGGAGTTAAGCGTGAAGTAGGAAGGGGGAGGGTGATGTAACCGAGATTAAGAGATAGATAAGGGAAAATGAGATTTTTGTAATTTTTTAAATGGTAGAAAATTTTAGAAATTATGGTAACATAAGATATATATTTAGGTAATTTTTCCTAAAATAAAATTTGATGTCACCAGATTGGGTCTGTGCTGCCTGTGTCCAGGACGGGCATTCCCTCATCTAGTGTGTGTATATATATATATACGACTTAAGATAACATAATATCTAAAAATCCCTACCATTTGAATTAGTTACAAAAATCATCTTTTCCTTCTTACTCTTAACATCCAGATACATGACTTCACATCTATCATATACATTACAACTTTGTTTGTGTATAATGTATCTAGTACAACTGTTATTGTTGATACATAGCCCCAATTATTTCAAACCTAAATCTAGTTTATAGTTATGTAACTTATGTATCGTTTACTATGTATCGGAGGAAGGAGCAATCTATCCCAAAGTATTGACAAATTCGAGATTATTATAGTTTGAAAAACTTTTAAGATAATAAGATGTAATTAGCGCCTAAATTTTTGGAGTTTTTGTACTTTATACTAAAAGAAATTCTTGTACCAGTATTACCCAATTGGGCTGATGAATATTCTATATGCCCAAATGATATCTCTTATTCAAATGGGTGCCCATGCCCAATTCCAAAAAGAGTACAATACTTACTATTTAAGATGAGCCATGTGGCCGTTGAAGAAGAATATACAGAAACATGAAAGAAGGCAATAGAAAAAACAAGAATGTATCCTCGTCCCCAAAAAGAACCCGACCCGTTAATCTATCAGGACCTTCGGGTTCACGCCATACGAGGTTATCTCCTCCTCCATCAGTGTCGGTGCTTGATAGTGAAATCATAACTGAAGAGTTGGGTTTGCTTGAAATTTCCCCCAAGACGAACCCAAGAAGTTTCCCGTATAGTGTGAAGCAGCAGTGTTGGGAGAAGGCGGAGAAAGTGAAGGGAAGAGACCCGGACAGATGGCGCCGAGACCCATTGGGGAACACAATCTTTCGGAAGCTTGTCGGCTGTCCTGGTTGTCTCTGCCATGACTATGACCATATTATTCCCTATTCTAAGGTACTTTCTCATTCTTTTTTATATCAAGTTTTGGAAGATTTGATGCATAATGAAACTGCCCTAGTATGTTTCAAAGCTTATAAGATGGACAGTTTCTGTAAAGGAAGAGCGTTGTATAAACAAAGAAGCCAAACTGTTGCCTTTATAGACTATTTATAGAGCTGAACCATACAAGTTTGGGATTGAGGAGTACTTATGTATAAGCTTTGTTTAAAATATTGAGTTTTGATGCTGTTCGCTGATTGGGTTTAACTAGAAGCAGCAGGTTTTGGGTATTTCAACATACTTGTTTTCATGCTACTGTTTGTTCAAGAAGCTTTGATTTTTGTGTTTATGATGAATGACATTATAGCAGATTTAATCGTTTAACGATGAGAGAAAATATGTATTGATAACTTGATGATATGTATGAATACAGGAAACACCTATTGGCTATTAATGCAACGCATGCATTAGATTTGTATATTATCAGAAAATATCCTACTTAAAAACTTTACACTTATAGTGTTCTAACATTTTGACACTAATACCTAATATTTTAACATGTCTCCTTAAACACAAGATGGGGAGGCCAATCTGAATTTGCTTTTTGTAACAAGAATGTAAGCAGACATCAAAAGCTGCCCGAATATTGCTTTTCTTGGAAGAGTTTCCAATAAATGTGCCAGAAATTTTGATTGTCCAAATTTCACTACAAAGATGGAGAAGTGGGGTGAACAATGACTAAAATGCAGGTGCAAATAGTGTTTGGAAAGATGCGGTATCGCTGGAAAGCCATTTGAAAGTAGTGTTGTTTAAGATTGGTAACACACACACCATAGTGACGTCACTAACAATATTTAGAGCTTGCAAGGATATTTTTAATTGATAGTGGTATGTTATGAGTGAATATGCTAGTAATTAGGAATATAAGATTATAAATCTAGCATGAGAAAACTAGTTAGTAACTTTTAATAAGTGACTAAAACTGCATTTTTCATCTGAAAACCAAATAAAAAAGTGATATTGAACTTGATTGACATGTCTTTTCAAGGCTCAGTTCCAAATCAGTTGGGTCAGCTATCACTGATCCAAAAAATGTTGGATCGGCATCACGAGTCCTTTCTTTACATTCTAATATTTTGATAATGTCATTGCCAGACTATTTCTGCACTAACCATCAGCCTATTGCAATAATCTTTTGTTCGGGTTTTGGTATCTGCTATTCTTGCAATATGCAGATAGACACAGTTTGATGATATTATTTTACTTGATAATTCTAGCTCTTTAATTCTTTTTCCATATAATTGTTGCCTCTTGTATTTATATCTATTATCTTTCGTTGCATATTTTAGTTCTTCTTTTATATAAAATCCCAGTAGATTGTATAGCTTTCTACACTTTCATCCTTGACAACATTGTCAAAAGGGGACAGGATATTGTTAGAACGACTAGTGAAAATCAGCATGGCGTGTCCCAAACAACCATAGGCAATGCACTAAGTGTTACTTGGTCAGGCATTGAAAATAAGCGCCACATCGTAGAAGGGTCACCGGCAATAAACATACTACCTTTGCAAGGATCACTGAGAGTTGGCACAGTACCAATTCTACTTTTCCCTCTGCCAAAGCCTTAGTGGCTCAGATAAACTTTGAGATAACTATGGAAAGGAAGAGATATATTAATAACATGATGATTTGGTAATCATGCACAATGTAAATGATATTCTAACTTTAACATACTAACAAATTATAGCTTCGAAGAAGTTTGGAGCTTCCACTAGTCCTTTTGTGGAAAATGAAAGAAAAGAAGAAAATTTAGCGGTACAGGCACATAAGAACGCCGCTAGATAAGTGAAAGTTATTTGAGTGTCTATCAAATAGTAGAGGCTCTGATACAATGTGAGAAAATAAGAGAGATATTTTGATTAATGAATGCAAGATACCTGTTTCTATGGTTCTCACAAGACACGTGATAGTTTGGCAATACGAGAAAATATCTAACATAAACTCAATACTTCAAACATTCTGACAATTATATTAATAATCCTTAACATTTAACATTTACAAACTCAAATCTCTATGCCCAAATTTTCATTTTGGAGCTTGTTCCTCGCTCCTGAGGGAGGAAAAGGAAAAAAATGAAATGTTAATACATACCACTCATACAAGCCTGAATTGGTCATTTTTCGTAAAGCGTATGACCCTTGATCTTTAGCTTGTTATGACAGATCTCATTTCATTGGCAGGATGGTTATGCTAATCTGTCAAAGGCATCCTTGGTGTGGACTGCATGATGAGAACTTGATAAACTTTCTTGATAAAATGAACAGTCCATTATCTGTGAAAAAGAAAACACGGAACAGTTCATTTGGTGATCTTGATTCTTTTGCATGTTCTCTTACCTCATTTAATCAGACTTGTGATTGAAGAAATACTCAAAATTAATTGAGACATAAAAAAAGGAGTATAGTTATCTTTTCTTTCCAATGATTCTGGTCAGTCTTAATTGATTGGGACTTCGTTAAACTTAGTAATAGCAAAGAAGAGGATGAAGAAGTGAAAAAAGACTAGATTACACATGATAAGATTGAGAGACAGATCAGTACTTATAGAAGTTACAAACATGCTTAATAAAGTACAATTTAAACAGTAAGTGGCTCCACTTAAGAGCCAGCCAGTAGTTGCTAAACATCTTCATTTCTGTTCTATTTTCCTTTCCTTTTCTCTTTTTCTTGGGGGATTGAGAGTGTGGCAAGTGCTAAACTTGCTATGAAATTGTTTTATATTTATAATGCTCTATATGACAAATTCTAGCCTTAGTGTCGCATCACACCATCAGTTTCAATCAAGCTTTTCAAATTTTGTGAATCTTCTTTCATTTTTCGTATGTTAAAAAATGTCATATATTTTGAAGTTTTCTATTGTTAAGAAATGTCTGCTTCTAGAAAAGATTACCCTCATCTTGATGTTCTGTTTTAACTACCAAATTTCCAAAAGTAGACATTTGATTGAGTTCATCTGTTTTAAATATTTTGCAGGGTGGAGAAAGTACACTAGAGAATTGTCAAGTTTTGCAGGTGAGATTTTCTCTCTGATAGAACATCTCTGTTTGTGCTTGCTGTGGAGTATCTTGAAATTTCCTTGCTGCATTATCGTATACTCACGGTTTCCTGTTATTGTGTGATTTGTTTTTAGTTAATCTGTCTTTAATTCATAGTATGTGCTACTTTAGAAGACATTATTTCATTAATATTTGAAATATATTCTACATTATCCTTCAAGAATACAAGGAGTGTTAAGACTACTTAGGGGTCGTTTGGTGTCGTTTGGTGTGATGGATAAAAAAAAAAAATCCAGGGATAAAATTTTAGTACACCTCAATTCTTTGTTTGATTACAAAGTGTGGGATAACTTATCTCAGGATTAATAATTATGACTGAGATTAGTTATCCCTACTTTTGGGTGGAATACTAATTCCGGGATAAAATGTAAAATAACAAAAGTACCCTCTTGAACCCTCTTATATAAACAAACAACTTATTCTTAGAAATTTTGTCGTGCATATTTGACAAACCAAACAACTAATAAAAAATAATCTCAGCATAACTAATCCTATCATAATATATCCCAACATAACTTATCTCATCATAATTAATCCCAACATAACTTGTTTTCAAACCAAACGACCCCTTAGGGATTATGGTTACTTGTGTATGTTGTGCTTTTATCTCCTTAGTCATCTTGATCCTTGGTTCTCCATCTTTATCGATGTTCTCTGGACAAGTTATACTTGTCGTCCTTATTAAAAATAAATGGTCCAAAATAGTTGTCATTTTAGAAAACCAAGATATAATTGAGTACATTCTTCCCATTTTTCCCTTCGTAATAATTATTTTTGGAAGTAATAAACATTGACTAATTAACATAGAAAACCCAAGTGAAGAGAGATTAATTGCTTAGATTAACTCACATCCCAAATTAGTATGACTAATTATCCAACTTTTTATTTATTGAAGAGAGATTAACTTTTCAAATGATTAAAGATAACAAATAAGGGTATGATAGGCAAAATACAGTTTCTTAAGGGATGTGTTAACCAAAAAATTGTTACCGGAGGGAGTATCTTTTACTACTCCATGGTTATTGGTAGAAGTGTAAAATTTGGTCCATTTCTTTGATCCAATGTTGATGTCAATATGGAAATGGAACTTTGGTGGCCTGCGTTCAAAGAAAGGGTTATGCAGAAAGTTGATGGGAGTAAATGGGGAATGTGTCTAAAAGTGAGAAAATTGATGGGAGGAGTGTCTTCATGCAGGCGACAGTTAATAGATCGAAGGGGAATCGAACTGATATATCAAAAGCTGAACTCATTCAAAGAAGTTCGTATTGTCGGGTTTCAGGTAGATGCATTCAGTCTTGTGTTCAAGTATTTGGCAGTCTAGTTTATGCGATTATCTGTGATAATATTAACGTTTTAAAACTATATCCAGGTCGCGACATGGATCTTCTTGAACTTTCTGCCTACGGCAATGTCCGTCATGGAGAAGATTCTGGGGGATGTAAAATTCAATGAGTCATTTTACGACAATATACTCAAGAATGACATTGTATGCTTCCCCTTAATTATCAGTATGACACTAGTTATTCCTCTATTAAATTTGTAGCTTACAATTATTGGAAGATTCATATGCTTGTATGCATGATTTTCTTGGGCAATAGTAATAGAGTTACATCATAAATTCTTATATATATAGGAAGGAGTTAAAGCTGCAGAAGTTTGTACATATGTAAATCAAATGGAGTCGTATTAACTATGTTATTAGGTTCATATGTACCACTGCTCAACAAATTTCTCGTTTTCCACATTTGCCATAAAAGAGACTCAATTTAAATAGCTCAATGAATTCTGGATATGGACTTGTATAACAAAGTTGTCATTTCATCATATTGCAAAATTCATAACATTTTTTAAATTAGGCCAATTGATAGGAATCAACTTCCACACTAATTGAGTTTTCGGACAACTAAAAAATATATGGTCAATTATTTTAGTTAGGGGTGAACAAAATTGAACCAAAAATCGCACCAAACTACAAATTGAGAAAAAAAATTCGACTAGTAATTTGGTATTGAAGAAAAAAAAACATGACTATATTGAATTGATTTGGTTTTAACTTTAAAAAGTCAATTTGAGACCAAACTAATCTGACATAATATATATATACATAATTTTTTAAAATTATTTTATACATTAAAGTATTTATTTTGATATAATTTAGAAATATTTTTTATACTTTTTCATAAATTTTATCTTTTAACAAAATATTTCAAGTTTGACTTAAAATTTTGAATAATCCAATAAAGGTTATATTCCATAGATATTAGTAAATTCTAATGAAGCTCAATCAAAATCAAATCAATACTATTGCTAACAAAAAATATCAACTCAAATACTAAGAATGACAATAATGTTGAATATTTGTTCTTTAATTATATACTGGCTTAGACTAATTAGACTTATTTTAACATGATTTATACTTTAAAACTAGTATAACTTACATAAATCTCATAGTATAGGGATCTAAATTACATTCTATCCCTAATCTTTTTCAATTTACAAAAATTCCTCAAAATCAGTGCTATCCGGATACATAGTAAAAAAGTCTGATACATTAAATCTGATACATTAAAACAAAATCAGTTACACTTTTAAAGGAAAGAGAATATAAAATTGATGTGAGTTCCCCAAATCACGCTAATCTAGTTGATTTCAATCTCTCCCAAATTTAAAAGATTCAGTCAAATCAAAATTCAATTTTTTTTTCTCTCAATTCTCTTCCAAATCCACCCAGCTACAATTCAAAATTTAAATTTTCTTCTCTCTAAATTCTATTTCAAATCCGTCTAGCTTCAAACAATTCAAATTTTTTCTTTCAATTCTCACCCAAATCGTAATAGATTGAAAAAAAATAAAAAAGAATTGCTATGATGAAACTTTTAAGACTAGGTAAGAACTTATGTTAAAGAAATTTTTGCGATGCATGGTGACCATGTAATGCGCACTTGTCTTGATTTGTCTTGTTTGATAGAAAAAAAATTGCTTATAGTATATGAGACAGGTTCCAAAAGAAAGACGATAAAGATACTCGCAGTGAGTTTATCACTATTGATGGAAATGGCTCTACTAGGCCTTATTCTGGTGTTGTACAAATGGAAAAAGAACAAACTGGAACTCAAAGAAGAATTTGAGCTTCCACTTTTCCAATTGTCGATAATAGCAAAAGCCACAGATAACTTTTCTGTGAACAATAAGATTGGAGAGGGTAGATTTGGACCAGTTTACAAGGTATATACGTTGAAATTTGTTGGAACAGTAACTAGTTTTTGCTTAAATTAGTGTATCAGACACGACCTATTCAACATAGAAACCTTTCGAATTTGATTCAAAAAAAATTATCGAAATTTTAGATAAGCAAGGTGAGTTATGAAGGATACAGAAGTGATGAAATTGTTGTTGGACAAACGATTTCTTTTGTGAATCTTCAAGTTCATCGAAGATCCTTTCAATTTTGATTCAAGATTGTCGAAAATTTTGAGATTCAAAATTTTCTTCATTGAAGATCCTTTCAGTTTTATTCAAAATTATTGAAAATTTTGAGTGTCAAAATTATTCTTCTAGTTCATTGAAGATCTTTTCAATTTTGAGAAGATACATCATCAAGATCCTTTCAATTTAAATTAATAAGTGTTGTATTTCTACTAGATACATTAAATAAGAAAGTATTGCCCATAAGATTTTAGGTTTGAGATCGATACATTATTGTTAGGTAATTGTTATGTACCAGATACATTTAGTATGAATTTGAATTTACATATCATGCCTAAAAATTTAGTGCATGATACATTATTATTTATGTATCTTATTTTGTTTGAGAAATACTATATTTTATTTTATTTTAAAAACATTATACATGTAATTGTTCCTAATAGCATATTTTTGGTGTGTGATACATAACATAAAATTTATGTATCAAGTACATTTATATTGAACACGATAAATACTAATAGAAGATTCAACAAGATTAGAGTTATGTATCAATACCTTAAATATGAACATGATACATTACATAAAACAAAAGTTATTGTAACATGATGTATCAGATCAATGATAACACTAAAAAAAGACTAATTTAAGAATCAAAATAAGTGAGATACATTAAAAGTAAGGAAAAATTACCTAACTACACATCATTTATTATCATATTTTCTTATTTTTCCTATCATTTCAAAAAATATCAAAAATTCCCTTTTTTGCTCTCATCATTTCTTTTTTTGAATACATTAATTTGAAATCTCCTACCCACGATTTTCCTTCCTTTTTTCACTCCACAAATCTCTCCACAGTTACTTTCATTAATCTATTTTTAAATTTCAAATATTTTCTCTTTCCAATAAATGATTACAAGTTATTCAAGAGGTAGATTTCTTTCAATCACTTAGGTTTTCGATTTCTTTTATTTTTAAAATTTTTTCATCTTAAAAAATTACTGAATCTTTTACTCCCGGTTTCTTTATGGAAGAGAGGTGGAAAAATCTTGCTAATGCACATAGTTCATCTTGGAGTGCATTTGAAATGGTTCCAGAAATTTCTAATGGCGGTCTTGATACACTTCATTCTGTTGGTTCGATCTTTCAGTTTTTTGGGTTTACTTTTAGTATAACTTACATAAATCTCATAGTATAGGGATCTAAATTACATTCTATCCCTACTCTTTTTCAATTTACAAAAACTCTTCAAAATCAGTGCTATCTGGATACATAGTAAAAAGGCCGGATACATTAAATCTAATACATTAAAACAAAATCAGTTACACTTTTAAAGGAAAGAGAATATAAAATTGATGTGAGTTCCCCAAATCACACTAATCTAGTTGATTTCAATCTCTCCCAAATTTAAAAGATTCAGTCAAATCAAAATTCAAATTTTCTTCTCTCAATTCTCTTCCAAATCCACCCAGCTACAATTCAAAATTTAAATTTTCTTCTCTCTAAATTCTATTCCAAATCCGTCTAGCTTCAAACAATTCAAATTTTTTCTTTCAATTCTCACCCAAATCGTAATAGATTGAAAAAAAAATCAAAAAGAATTGCTATGATGAAACTTTTAAGACTAGGTAAGAACTTATGTGAAAGAAATTTTTGCGATGCATGGTGACCAAGTAATGCACTTGTCTCGATTTGTCTTGTTTGATAGAAAAAAATTGTTTATAGTATATGAGACAGGTTCCAAAAGAAAGACGACAAAAATACTCGCAGTGAGTTTCTCACTATTGATGTCAATGGTTCTGTTAGACCTTATTCTGATGTTGTACAAATGGAAAAAGAACAAACTGAAACTCAAAGAAGAATTTGAGGTTCCACTTTTCCAATTGTCGATAATAACAAAAGCCAGAGATAACTTTTATGTGAACAACAAGATTGGAGAGGGTGGATTTGGACCAGTTTACAAGGTATATACGTTGAAATTTGTTGGAAAAGTAACCAGTTTTTGCTTAAATTAGTGTATCAGACATGACCTATTCAACATAGAAACCTTTCAAATTTGATTCAAAAAAAATTATCGAAATTTTAGATAAGCAAGGTGAGTTATGAAGGATACAAAAGTGATGAAATTGTTGTTGGACAAACGATTTCTTTTGTGAATCTTCAAGTTCATGGAAGATCTTTTTAATTTTGATTCAAGATTGTCGAAAATTTTGAGATTCAAATTTTTTCTCCAGTTCATTGAAGATCCTTTCAGTTGTCAAAATTATTCTCCTAGTTTATTGAAGATCTTTTCAATTTTGATTCAAAATTATCAAAAACTTTGAGAAGATACATCATCAAGATCCTTTCAATTTAAATTGATAAGTGTTGTATTTCTACTAAATACATTAAATAAGAAAGTGTTGCCCATAAGATTTTAGGTTTGAGATCGATACATTATTGTTAGGTAATTGTTATGTATCAGATACATTTAGTATGAATTTGAATTTACATATCATGCCTGAAAAATTAGTGTATGATACATTATTATTTATGTATCATATTTTGTTTGAGAAATACTATATTTTATTTTATTTTAAAAATATTACACATGTAATTGTTCCTAATAGCATATTTTTTGGTGTGTGATACATAACACAAAATTTATGTATCAAGTACATTTATATTGAACACGATAAATACTAATAGAAGATTCAACAAGATTAGAGTTATGTATCAATACCTTAAATATAAACATGATACATTACATAAAACAAAAGTTATTGTAACAGTGATGTGTCAGATCAATGATAACACTAAAAAAAAAGACTAATTTAAGAATCAAAATAAGTGAGATACATTAAAAGTAAACTCAAAAAATTGAAAGATCGAACCAACAGAATGAAGTGTATCAAGACCGCCATTAGAAATTTCTGGAACCATTTCAAATGCACTCCAAGATGAACTATGTGCATTAGCAAGATTTTTTCACCTCTCTTCCATAAAGAGACCGGGAGTAAAAGATTCAGTAATTTTTTAAGATGAAAAAATTAAAAACATAAAAGAAATCGAAAACTTAAGTGATTGAAAAAAATCTACCTCTTGAATAACTTGAAATCATTTATTGGAAAGAGAAAATATTTGAAATTCAAATATAGATTAATGAAAGTAACTGTGGAGAGATTTGTGGAGTGAAAAAAGGAAGGAAAATCGTAGGTAGGAGATTTCAAATTAATGTATTCAAAAAAAGAAATGATGAGAGCAAAAAAGGGAATTTTTGATAATTTTTGAAATGGTAGGAAAAATAAGAAAATATGATAATAATTGATGTGTAGTTAGGTAATTTTTCCTTAAAACTATGATCATTTTTATTTTGACTTATTTATTTGCAATATCTGTTTTATTTGATTTCATTATTATTTTGTATATTTTACTGTCATCATTCATATTATATTTTGTGTTATTTTCTTTAAAAAAAAATACCTTTGATAATTATATTTTGGTAAGACTAAAGAAATATTTAAAACACAAGTTAATTATATGTTTGTACGAATACTTTACTAGAAAAACCCAAAAACTCGAGAAATCTGGAAAAAAAAACCGAAAAAGTTTCTAGATTGAAAAATTCAAATTTATTAATTTGATTTGATTTATAGATTAAAAAATCCAACACAAATAATTTAATTTGCTATTTTAAAAAATCCAAACCAATTAAGTTCATGTACACCCCTAATTTTAGTTTCTAAATCACAGACCCTGCAAACATCACAATTTGGACGCAATTTTTTAGAAATGTACTATAGTTAACAGGAAAGACATAAAGAATGGAAAATTATTTTTTGTTTTTTTTTGTTTTCAGTGACCATCAAAAACTTCAATTTTTTGGAAAAGACTGACCACTGACTTGAGGTATTAGAGTTCTAGAGTTAATACCATTATCTAAAATTTATTCATCCAATTCGTCCGATAAGTAGCCGTAAAATAAATTCACCTTGACCATTGAGTTATTGAGTAAAAAGTCTATATATTACCTAAAAGGCTTAAATTTATAGTATAACAAAGTAAATTTCAAGTATTAGCTTAGAGCTCATATTTGATTTATATATTTATATTTAATAATTTTGGTTATTAGTCAAGTCATTAATGACAAATTGAATACGACATTATTTGTTAATTAGCATTAAAAATTTCACTAATGCCTAAATTAAGATAATATGAGTGTGTCTCCGAGTTTTCAAATCCTAAATTCGCTTTTGCGTCTAAGTTTAAGCTCCTCTCCATTTTTTATTACTCCATTTCAAGTTGGGTCCAAATCATGGTTAAAATAATAGATATTTCCATATATTTGCTCCGAATTTTGTTGTACTACCAAAGTGTTGTAACGTGTCATTTATCTTACACATAAATAATATATTTTGTTTACACAAATAAGATTTTCAGAGAAAACAAAACATTGGTTCATTCAAAGCCGGCTCAACAAGACTGGGGCCTAAAGTGAAATCTAAGAGAGAGGCCCTAATATTTTTTTTTATTATATATATTTTTATTTAAAACCTACTTTTCTAGTTTTTTTAGATGTGAAGTCATTAGTTATTGTTTTATAATCGATTTGTTTTATTAATTCATTTTCAATTGATAATATAGTTAATCTATTCAATCAGTTCTCTAGAGACATTGTTGATCTTAATTAATATTTAATCAATATTAGTTTCGAGAAACTCTTTAGCTTAGGTGACGGTTACATGAACGTTTAACATTATTCTATTAGAAATATGTGGATTTGAAAAAGAATCAAGTCTTTTTTTGATTGAATATTTTTTTAGATCATTATCTTCTACTTGTATTATTTCTCTTAATACTTTTAATTCAAAAAATAATCTAAACTATCAGTATCAGAATAACTATAATGTGTTAAAGAAAGTTCAAAGTTAAGACAATGTCTTTTTTAGATTCTCATCATCTAGTGATCTCAATTTACCACTAAATAAGAAATCAAAAATATTTTTCTATGCTTTAATGGGACTTTATGATTTCGTTATCAATATTTTCATCAAATTGTTTCTTACGAAGTTCAGGTTCTATATTCATCTCATCTGCAATTTCCTTGGTAGAAATCATAACACTCATCGTACATATAAATTTTTTTTCTAAAAAAATAACATTTATAGTAAAACAAAATTTAAAAAATAGAGACCCCAAAAAATATAGGAACCCAAGCGATGACTTTAGTGTTGGGTTCTGGAGGTTGATTAGGGCGTCATGCGGAAGCTTATAATTTGCAAATCATATGGTTGATAAATTAGACGACAAATAAAAGCATACTAAAAATATATTATAAAACTACTATTGAAAAACATAAATATGTTTAGAAGAAAATCTCCCCATAAACAAAACTCTTAAATGACTACATTGTGGATGTTATTGTTCTTGTGT